>JASDQU010221634.1:4183-28884 GCA_032191745.1 Picea mariana
CAATAAATCTCCTATAGTAGTCTACAATGCCAATGAATGATCTGACCTCTATCACATTCTTTGGCGCTGACCATTCTCTAATGGATTCTATCTTCTCAGGATCCACTACTATCTCATTCTTTGAAATGATATGTCCCAAATAATGAATTTCCTTCTGATAAAATGAGCACTTGCTCAATTTGGCATACAACTGATGCTCCCTTAATACTTGCGGCACCATCCTCAAATGATGCTCATGCTCTTCTTCTGAATTGGAATATACAAGGATGTCATCCAAAAATACAATGACAGACTTGTCTAAATATTCTCGGAAAACACCACTCATTAAGCACATGAAAACAACTGGTGCATTTGACAACCAATAAGGGACCACTGTGAACTCATAATGACCATACCTTGTCCTGAAGGTGATCTTGTTGATGTTTTCCCCTTTAATCCTTACCAGATGGTATCTTGGTCTAAGATATTTCTTTGAAAATATATTTTCATCCTTCAATTGATCAAAGAGATCATCAATCCCTCGCAGAGGATACTTGTTCTTTACAGTCACTTTATTCAACTGTCTGAAATCAATTCACAATATTAATGTCCCATCTTTCTTCTTCACGAACAAGACTGGGGCACCCTTAGTAAGGAGTCTTTGACACTGGAGCTGCTCCAAGAATTAAAATTATAGAGAAATCAATATCTCTCTTTGGGGGTAGTCTCAGTAGCTCCTTGAACACATCTTCAAAATATTCTAGGACTGCATGATCTTCCAAATTTTGCACCTTATCTTTAGGTGTCTCTTCCATATGAGTTGCAAATATTTGAAACCCTTTTCTGTAACATTTCTTCAGCTACAATGCTGAAATTTTTATGATGGTTACTGCCTTGGGAATTCCTTGCACTCTCCTTAGGTTCACTTCCTCATCCAAGCAAGTAAATTCCCTTTTATAAAAGTCTAGGATAGCATGATGCTGGTCCAACCAATCCATACCAATTAGACAGTCATAGGAACCTAAAGGAAATATGTTCAAATCTGCCCCGGTGTTTAGTCCATTCATGTCCATAAGACATGACTTAACCATTTCATTAACTTTTCTTTTGGCTCTAGTAGCCAGCTGCACCAACCAAGATTTTCCATGCTTACTTCTTGGCAAATGAAAACTTTCCACCATCTTAGGATCTATATAACTATGACTAGCTCTTGAATCAATTAAAATAACAATGGTTTGGTTGTTGATCATACATTCCACTTCAATCATATGTGACCGATACTTTGCTTTCTTGTTGTCTAGGGATGAATAGATCCTTGGTACATTTCTACCCATGCTCTCCACTATTTCAGCTTGCTTTACATTGTGAACAATCTTCACTTTTTCACCTTTGTGAGGAAAATCTCTGAACATATCATCTCCTTTACAACCCCAACATTGAATAGGTGGATGCCTTGGCCTTTAACCCCTTGTCTCAATCGTTCTGGGTTCTATATAAGTTGTCTTTCCCTGTGGATTATTTCTGAAGAATGGTGGCTTATCTCCCTTCTTCCTCTGATCCATCTTGAATTTCTTTTTGTCTTCCCAATATTTTTGGAAAGTTGGCCTTTATTTTTGTTGATCATATAGGCATTTAGTTCGCCTTATGGTCTCCTCCAATGTCTTTGGATCATCATATTGTATTTTTTCACTGATGAATGATGGCAAGCCACTCAAGTACCTCTGAATCTTAGTTTTCTCATCCTTGATGAAAGAAACATACTTCAACAGTTCTAAAAACCTTCTTTCATATTCATCTATGGTCATACTCCCAAGGTTGAGTTCAAAGAACTCTTTCATTTTCTTGTCATAGTATCTCTTAGTCACGTATTTCTTCTCAAAATACTTCTTGAATTCCCTCCAAGTGACACTTTTCTCTTTAATGTGCCACACCTACACAAACAGATCCCACCACATGGATGCCTTTACCTTGAGTTGATGGATGACAATTATACCTTCTACATGAGAAGAATAATTATGCAATTGAAAATACTTTCTCATGCCTGAAAATCATGTCTCTGCATCTTCATCCTTCTTGTGCTCACCATCAAATGTAGGAGGTTTGATTTTGTTCATTTATCCTCGTAGCTCATCCACCCCAGACCTCTTATACTTCCTAACAGGGGATGGACTTGAGATGTTGTGTGCTATCTTATTGGAATGCCTCAGGGAGTGACGGTGATGTCTTGTAACACTTTTGGTTCTTCTTTCCTCATTAGGAGACCCGTGACTTCCTGATTTGCTTGAGTCACTCTCCTTATCCAATTTCTTTTCTAATATGTTCAAGCTCTGAATTAACTTCATATTGAAGTCCTCTTGCTACTCCTTGGCTCCCATAAGCCTTTCATTTTAATATTTATGGATTTGGACATCCTTCTGCAAATTTTTAATGGTCTCTACCATATTCATGTTTTCATCCCTTCCTTCTCCATGTCCATTGGAGTTTGTTTCTTCAATGCCCAAATGGACATCCATCCCTCTGATCTAGTCTTCCTGGATGTAATTCCTCTATGAATATTCCATTCCTGTAGACTTTGTGTTGATCCTGATCTGATCTAGTTGTTGTTAACTCTGCAAAATGTGCAGCCAACAAAACTTTGTCAGGCTACCTGTTTCAACAATTTCATGAAAATATGAACCATTTTGGTTCAATAATATATTAGAATTATTTCTTTTGATTTCACGGAAAATTATATGCCTAGTTAATTTTTTTGGGTGAATATTTATATTATACTATCTGAGACCTTTCTAACACATGTTTCCATGCTCAATTCTAAGTCTTGAGTAGAAAGTTATAGTCATTTGAAAATTCCCCAATAATTTTTCTGTTCACACTTCAACTTGGTGCAACTCTGTGCTGTAATTATGTATTTTTTCTCCTACTCAATTGGATTTTTAATAGGATCTCAATTGGGTTTCTTCATATACATATTTTGTACAGTCTGGCCAAGTTTCACCTCTTTCTGGGTTCTGGGCTGCTAGTTACAACCTACTGAAGTTCTAGGCCAATCCGTGTTTTTGGTTTGGAATGCTACAGGTACCTTATTTGCCATATTAAAAATTTTTAACATGCCCAGAAATTTAATTCAAATCTAGAAATGTATTCTATGGTTTAATAGATTTCCATTGACTACTCTTACACCTCAATTTGATTCCAGAGAAGAAAGTTATGGCTCTTTGAAGTTAGATGGGTCTTAAAATTTGCGCTCCATTGTTTGTGTTGTAACTTTCTCATAAAGGCTCCATTTGATGAACGATTTACACAATTAGAAAGTTCTCTTCGAGCTATTTCATTTGAGTTGCAGAGACAAAGTGTACCCTAGTGCACTCTATTGTGTACCTTGGTACACTATTCTTGTGGTTTTTGAGTACCTAAAAACGTTGTTAAGGGCCTCAAAAATGCGCTGCAAAAAGATGACGTTCAAACAGTATAAAATGTCACAGAAAATCGTTGGTTTTCCGTGGTTGTTCTCCATCCAAAAGACTTGGCACACAAAAATTTCAACTTGTACACCCACATTTATCATGCGCAACAACACCACAACCTAAATCATGCTCTGTGCACCTATAACCACTGTGCATCACTTCTCTGTTGCACCAATAATTGGCGTGCACTACTTTTGTGTCGTGCGCCAATATCCACCTCGCAAAATTTTTGTTCTTGCACTAATACCTGTTGCACACAATTTTTTTTTTTCATGCGCTGATATTCTGCACACATTTAACTCTACGTGCTGCACCATGCCAAATCTTAGTACGCCCCCACCGCACACCACTACTACATGTGCACCATTAATTAAACTGTCACGCGACAACATAAATGCACATTATGCACACGCCTACAAAATTCATCTGCGCTCTGCCAATACTGCGCACACCACGCACGCCATTATTATGTGTGTGACACCGCATGCACCTTATTACGCGTATGCACACTGCGTGCCAGTATTACGGATGCGTCACTCAATCTACACCGCACAATGCTAAATTTAGCACGTGCACCCACAAACCAACATTTTTCCGTGCGGCGCCAAATTTTAGCACCCGCGCCCGCATGCCAATATTTTTCTGCGCGACGTGAAAATTTAGCGTGCACACCGACACACCAACATTTTTCCACATGGCGCTAAAATTTAGCGCACGCACAAGCACACCAATATTTTTCCGCGCAACACCAAATTTTAGCACGCACACCCATGCACCAACATTTTTCCACGCAGCACCAAAATTTAGTGTGTGCACCCACACACCAAAATTTTTCCACACGGTGCCAAAATTTAGCATGCGCTCCAGCACGCCAATATTTTTCAACGCAACACCAAATTTTAGCGCGTGCACCCGCATGCCAATATTTTTCCATGCAGTGCCCAATTTTACATATCACAATCTTTTCATTGTGCATCATGCATTTTTATCGTGCCCACCTGCACACATTCATTTTTATGTGCATCAATTCCTCGTGAATTTCACTGCAGAAATTGGGGCTTTTGCTTAACTTTTTCCCCATTTTTTACCGTATAAATTATGCTACTATGAAATTTGTTAAATTGCACCTTGATAACACCAATTCAACCTCTGCAACAACAAATCACTATGGTTTGACATTTCTGGAACGATTTTTTTTTCCAAACTCAATTCACGAATCAAGAATTTTAGTTACCAATCTCGCTCCATCTATCATGGCTTCATTGTAACTTCAAATTAGACCAATTCTAGGTGTGAATTTGCTAGAACAGATATTTAATCAAGAATATCTCACCGCATGGTCGAATTTCTCTTTTTTCCTATGAATTTAACAACAGAAATTTGGGATTTTTCCCAATTCCGCACAATTGCTTCTAATTTTTACCATGGATGCTCTGTAACTTGAACTTTGGCCACTTTGAAATCAATCCTTTGTAAAATTTCGCTTCAACTCAACTTGCTCGGACCATACAGGCTCAGTGTTGAAAATTGAAGCTCTGATACCATATTGTAACATCCCCGACCACCCAGGTTGGGCTATGCTACTCCAGAAAACACTTTCATTCTCTTCTCAACATACTGTAACATACCCAACATCCAACTGAGCTATGCCACATAAAATTTTCGAACTGTATGCAATTGAAAACATATACACACAAAACTCTTGCAGAACTTTATATATAAAACGTAAACATACAAATACGCTTTGTAAATGCACAGATTCATACTAAAATAACAGTAAACATATACATGCAACATATATAGGAAATACCCATAAATATAAAGATAGTTATAAATCACACATAAGATAAAACCATAAAAATATACACATAAATAATAATGCAACATGTTATTTATCACTCAATTGACACTTATCTTGGTAAGAATATCACCAACTGTGTGCATACCTTCCATGAACCTCCCATCCTTAGACCACACTTCTCATCACTCTCAGCAGTGGGTCACCCCTGAGCTGGGACTAAACTTCACCCGGGTAAAGGGATTCCTAACGAGGCTTACTATCTTAGACAACAGGAATTACTCCGTCACAGGTGCCAACTCAAACTAACAGCCTACAGTCCCTCATTCCCCACATGCCTGTCCCACCCCAGGAAGTGTACTCCTTCTTTGCTCAATAGTCCTTCGACTGCCCCACTTCCTTTCCGGGCTTCAACAACAGGCCGGACATGAAGTCTCAGAGCCCTGTAGCTGCAGTTTAGCACCTTCAAGAAATAAATTCCCAACAATTCTCTCACCCAGAGATTCCTCACGGGCCTGACAACCCGCCTCTTCAATATCCCAAGTGCCTAACAACCCGCTTCTTTAGTCCATCTCCCAAGCTAACTAGGTACACAAACAGGTATGGGTACAAATACAGGTTTAGGGACAGTGACAAAAAGATACGGAGGACAACTGACTGAGTGAGTGAATTCTCCTGGAAGGATTGACTGGATGACTGAATGATGGAAGGAATGATGGGAAATGAACTAACTCCAAACTATATGTATGCATGTTCCCAACTTGACAGTTGTCATGTTGGGAGATACTTTGGCCCACTTTTTCCCATCCTTAGAACTTAGGATAAAATAATTTCCCATACTTTATACTTAAGAAATATTAATATAATATTCATTTTTGGCTTAAGCTCCCTAGCTTAGCCCCTTTCCTTAACTTTTAGCCCCCCCTTTCCCTAACTAGTGGAGTTTAGTCTCCCATACTCTTTTATCGTGGTCGATCTGCGAAGCGATGCATTTTATATAAATGATGAGACATATACAACTAGCAACAACCACTTTATAAAAGTGGTTGATATATGTCGATCGACGTCATAAGTTTGGAAAGGTGAAAAATGCATCGATCGATATATATCAACCACTTTTATAAAGTGGTTGTTGCTAGTTGACAGCCGACATGTCCTCAGAACGACCATTAATATATTAAGACATAATCAATATATTAATTAAATATTACATTTATGCAATACTATATAATAATAATATTATTATATTAATATAATACATAAATATATTATATTAATGTATATAAATTAATGATCTATTAATATGTTAATGTAATATATAATAAAAATGTATAAATTAAAGTATTAATTGACATTAATGTATAATGTAATATATAAATTAAAGTACTAATACATTACTGTAACATGTTAAACTATTAATATATTAATAATATATGAAAACATTAAAGTAATAATGTATTAATATATTAAAGTAATATATTAATACATTGTATAAATAAGATATATCTACATGAATATATGAAAATCCTAAATACATTATTAAAGTATTAATATATCATTAAAATAATACATTAATAAAGTAGTAATACATAACAAAGTTTTAATAATGTAATGTATAAAAGAAAGTATTAATTAACATTAATGCATAATGTACACAATATTAATTAATTGATATATTAATAATATAAAGTATTAATTAATTTATACATTAAAAAATCAATACATTAATAATATAGTAATACATTGACCTAAATAACATTACTATAATGTAAAAATTAAATATTAATAAATTATTAAAGTAATACATTAATACATTAAAGTAATAGTATTAATATATTAATGTTTTAATATATTAATACATTAATAATGTATTAATACATTATATAGAATATTTCATTAAAGTAATACATTAAAGCATATTACTAATTAAAGTAATAATGTGTAATGTAATTTATAAATTAAAATATTAATACATTAATATAATATATTAAACTATTAATATATTAATAATATATTAAAACATTAAATTAATAATGTATTAATACATTATATAAATAGGATATATCTTCCCGCACATGAATATATGGAAATCTTAAATACATTATTATAGTATTAATATACCATTAAAATAATACATTAATAAGGTAGTAATACATAACGAAGTATTAATAATGTAATGTATAAAATAAAGGAAAAAAGAAATTTAAGGTATTATAAAGATGCAATCAACCCTAATCTAGAAGATCAAAATTATCTATCTGTTTTGCCAAGTGTAAAGAAAAAAATAAGCATTTCTAAGATAAGAACAAATTCTCACGAGCTCCATAGTGAAACCGGGCGTTGGTCAATTCCTAAAATGTGATGGGATGAAAGAGTGTGTCACCTTTGTGACACTAAGAAGGTTGAATATGAAAAGCACTTTCTCTTAGATTGTCCAACCTATACCGATATTAGATCTCATTTTCAAAATATTTATCACACTACAAACCTTCCTAACCTCTTAACTCAACAAAAGTATGGTGATCTTGGAAAGTTTCTCTTAATGCTTAACGAGCACAAAAACAAAATTCTAAAGAATCACAAGTAATCACTTACCCTCTTAAGGTCCGATAGACCAATTCGGTCTTAGTGGACGTTAATCATCATCATCATCATAATGTACAAGATATTAATTAATTGATATATTAATAATGTAACTTATTAATTAATTTATACATTAAAAAACCAATACATAAATAAAATAGTAATACATTGACCTAAATAACATTAGTAATACATTATTAAAGTATTATTAGTAATGTAAAAATTAAATATTAATAAATTATTAAAGTAATACATTAAAGTAATAGTATTAATATTAATGTATTAATACATTAATAATGTATTAATACATTATATAGAATATTTCATTAAAGTAATACATTAATGCATATTAAAGTATTAATACATTTATTAAAAATGGTTATGGTTAACTATGGTTCACTATGGTTAACCAGGACCATGGTTTCTTTTAGTTATGACTATTAAGAACATTATTACATTAATGTATACTATAATCTATTAATTTAATACATTAATGCATTTTAAAAGTATTAATACAATATTACATAAATGTAAGGTATACATTAGAGTATTAATGATGATTAATGTATAATGTAACGTATTAATCAATTGATACATTAATCATGTAATGTATTAATTAATTAATTTTTTTTACAATATTAATTAATAGAGTGCTAAAGTATTAATACAATAATACAATAATACATTATTAAAGTACTACTACAAAAAATGCATTTCATGCATCAATAAATACATTACTAAAGTATTAATACATTAAAACATTAATAAAGTATTAATACGATGATAAATTTACCTTAATACCTTAATATAGTAGTAATACATTTACCTTAATGATGTTAGTAATACATTTTTAAAATATTAATACAATAATAATACATTGTTTCATTAATATAATGTAAAAATTAAAGTATTGATACATTAATTTATAATGTAACATGTTAAATTATTAATACATTATTAAAGTATTAATACATTAATTGACAATGACTATGGTTGACTATGGTTGATCATGACTATGGTTAACTTTGGTAGACCTTGGTTGACTTTGGGAAAGAAACGTTGACTATGGTTGATTACGGTTTTCCTTCACCATAGTTGATTTTGGTTGAACATGACCATGGTTGACTCTAGTTGATTAGGTTTTGTTATGGTTGACCATGACCATGGCTAAAATTTGTTGACCATGTGAATGTGATTATTGTTATAACCCTAAATTGCACCATACATGCATACCTGACATCAAACCATCTTACTTGCTATCTTTGCCAAACCATAACTGAATAACTCTTCTAAAAAACCATTGTTTTGAAGGTGTATGCGTCCTACACCACTACTGCCCACGTACACACGCTTGTTGCACCACTACAACCCGCGTACACTCACAAAAAAGCGTGAAAAATGAAAATTGCAAAGGGATACAGGTTTTCGGGTCGTTACCTAACCATTTGACCGCCCATAGCGAGTCACCCGAATCATTACTATCTCTTTTGGCCTATAAAAGAAGGTGTTGGGGCTCCATTCCAAAGAGAAGCATGAGAGCATAGAAACTCTGCCCATTTTAGTATTCCTCCTTTGCCCCAATGTTTTGCAACCACATTGTGAGTTTGAGCCATAATTCCTTTTTCCTCCATTGCAAGCCTTTGTCATTTCCCTAGAGATAATTGAAGAGGAGAAGAAGACGTGGAAGAAGTTGGTGCATAGTGAAGAGGAGCCCAAGACCGAGTTCAAGGAGCAGTTGTTGGTCTCATATTGTAAACGACTTTTGTCAGATTAATATAAAAAAATACTTTTTCCATCCCACCAAATGATGTCTTAAATATTTATGATTTGTTTAGATTTTTGATTATGATGTCTAACCCACTAATCCTTATATAGAATGCATGCTTGTAGTTTCTTGTTTTTCTTTTTGTGAATGTAGGTTGGCCTTGGGAGGAGATATGCAGTCAAGAAGCAGCTAAGAGCAAAGGGATCGACACCGGACACAGAGTTTAAGGTATTCCTATCGGATCCCTATACTTTGTCTTTTATGTATGATTGTGGGGTAATGATGGGATAGTTGTTAAAAAGTAGGAGACTTTATATGGTTAGCTTTGCCTGCACTTTAGAACCCTGGTGTAGTCCGAGCTAACCGTCTAAAGTCTCCTACTTTTTAACAACTATCCAGTCATTACCCCACAATCATACATAAAAGACACATCATAGGGATCTGGTAGGCATACCTTAAACTCCGCGTCTAGTGTCGATCTCTTTGCGCTTAGTTGCTTCTTGACTGCAGATCTCCTCCCAAGGCCAACTTGCATTCACCAAAAGACAAACAAGAAACTACAAGCATGCATTCTATATAAGGATTAGTGGGTTAGACATCATAACAAAAAATGTAAAAAAATCATAAAGATTTAAGACATCATTTGGTGGGACGAGAAAAATATTTCTTTATATTAATCTCACAAAAGTCGTTTACAATATGAGACCGACAATTGCTCCTTGAACTCAGTCCTCGGCTCCTCTTCACCATGCACCAACTGCTTCCACGTCTTCTTCTCCTCTTCAATTCTCTCTAGGGAAATGGCAAAGGCAATGGAGGAAAAATGAATTCTGGCTCAAACTCACAATGTGGTTGTTAAACATTGGGGCAAAGGGGGAATACTAAAATGGGCAGAGTTTCTATGCTCTTGTGCTTCTCTTTGGAATGGGGCCCCAACACCTTATTTTATAGGCCAAAAGAGATAGTAACGGTTGGGGTGACTGGCTATGGGCGGTCAAATGGTTAGGTAACGTCTCGAAAACCCGTATCCCTTTGCAATTTTCAATTTTCATGTTTTTTTGTGAGTGTACGTGCGTTGTAGTGGTGCAACAAGTGTGTGTACATGGGCAGTAGTGGTGTAGGGCATGTACACCTTAAAAAAATGGTTTTTTAGAAGAGTTGGTCAGTGATGGCTTAGAAAAGATAGCGAGTAATATTGCCTGATGCCAGGTATGCATGTTTGGTGAAATTTAGGGTTATAACAGATGCCCCCTAATGTGTGAGGTTAGAAGAGCATTTGGTGGCTGAAATAAATTACAAATATTCACCAACGTATGAAGTGAGTGAGCCCAGGGACCAGAATTCAGGAGGTGTTGTTGGCCCTTGACCAAGTTTTGAGAGATTCTTGGTCATGTTGACCTATTTTGGGACTTGGATAGCCTGTCGAAGGAGGAGCACAAGACAAAGCATAGATCATAGGATCTCTGCCCCTTTTTGGGCTTTTGGGATTATGTAATGGGATTGGGATGTCGGCCCGTGAGTTTACACATGTTTAGGCCTATTTTGTATATATAAGTAGATCCTTAGGATAGATAGAGGTAGTAGTGCATCTATGTGATGTGAGACCGGTTGTGATAAGTGCTAGTGTGGATTGTAAGGGCTTTGTGCCTACTGTGAGAGACTTGCAGAGCTAAGTGCAAGTGGTTGTAATAGACTGTGGAAGGCTTTGTGTTGTAATGCAAGGAAGAAGGATCTAGCGAGATGCATAGATCTCTGTCCTATGTGGAGTAGGGTTTTGAGGCTCTGTGCTTGTAACCGATTGACTAGAGACAATAAAGAAGAAGAGTTGGTGGACATAGCCCCAGGGTGGGGGTGAACCACGTAAATAATGTGTTATGTTGCTTTGTGCCATGTCTTGATGTGTTCACACATTAGTTTCTAAGTGATTTGATATGTTTAGATATATTTACTTATGCTTTATGCTTATGATATGCGAGAATGTTAGATCTGATCTATATGACCATGCTTAGTGCTTAATCTGCTCAATCTGATCTATTTACCTATGCTAAGTGCTTAAATACATTAGATTAGTGTGGATACTGCGAAGCCTTGTTTTATCATTGAAGTGGATATTGATTGCATATTGAGGAATTGATGGTGCTAAGTGCTTTATTAAGTAGTACAATCACATATATGTGTCCTAGCTAAGGTTGCAGACACCTGAGTCTTGCAACCACCCCTGCATCTACCTCGGGTGAGACTTCATTTGCTTCATAGGTGTTTCCGAAAGGGCCGGTAGTTAGGGCTTTGTTGGTGCATTGTTGTAGCATTGAACCCCAGGTTTGCCCCTATGCCAACAAATGGTTCCGTTTTCGAGACCTGAAGCTGTGATTGCTGGGAATTGAGAAAGAAGAATCTTTGTGCAAAGATTCGTCCTAAAATTATGAAAGCTCTGTGCATATATCTGTCGCTCTAGTGCGTAGTATTCTACTTTTTTTATAAATCTCTATGCTAAAAGAAAGAAGCCCGATCTGAAGAAAATAAGTCGGATCTGAAGGAGAGAAGTGACATCTGAAAGATTTTGTGCTCTAAGAAATGTAAAAGTGAGAACTTCTGATTAAAAGAGGTAACATTTGCAAGCTCTATGCTCTTATAAAGGTAAGAATAGTGAAAATTTTTAGATCTGGAGGCTTTGTGCTCTGTAGAAGTAAGATAAGTGGAAATTTTTGTTTCTAAAGTATGGATTTAGGTATGTTTGATAGGTTTTTTCCTAGATTGAAAAATAGGGCACTAATAGTTGAAAGAAGGCTTGATATGAGTAGATCTGATAAGAATATTGAAAGATATGTTATACCTATGCATAGAAAGAATGTTTGGACTGACAAATGGATGCAGGATCCTAGAGAGAATTTGTTGCAGTTTAGCTCCTATGATCCTAGTGCGTAGTACAGAAAAAGATGGGGATGATTTAGAAGAAAGAGAGGATTAACCCTCTGTTAGAGTTGTAGAAGATTGGGACATATAGCTAAGGAATGCCCTGGAAAGAGACCTAGTTGTCTTTGTTGTAAATCTATGAACCATGAAGTGTTGGATTTCCCTAGAATGATTGCTAAGCTGGAAGAAATGAATCTGAATAAAGAAAACCCTAAAACAGATCCAAAAATGGTAGAATCCCAGGAAGAATCAAAGAAAGTATTGTTGCAAATAAACGAAACCTTGAATGACCATCGACATATCAGACTATCAGAGATCTTCAAGGAAAATGAATGCATTGAAGTAAGAATATTAGACTTCGACATTGACTGTATTTTGGATGAAGAAACATAGGTGAATATCATGACAGAAAGAACTAGAGAATCCATAGGGAAGCCTGTTGTTGGGGCTCAGAAATGTCATATTTTCATCCATCTTTCCCTTCATCATTCTTCACATTTCATCGCCCCATTGACCTTCCACGATATCATTTCCATAAATATACTTGGGTTTCACCTTATTATTCTCCACTTTATTCATTTTAGTATTTAAAAGGAATTTGTGATTAAATGTTAGAAAATCAACATGTTTTCATATATATCTTAAATATGTAGGAATATGTGAAGGATTAATTCAAAGGACTTCTCGAATACTTCCTCCGCCATTTCAATATTTGAGGAGATAATTCAAGCCCATTCCAAGGAGAAGATCATGGAGATTTGGTTGGAATATCTTATCCAAGATATATGAGAGATATGTGTGAGGATTTTAAGGGATTATATTTTGTAATAATGGGAAATAGGTTGAGAGAAAAGTGGATCTGTAATAATGAGATGGTTATCTTATCTTCCAGGCTCTCATGTATAAAAGAGAGTGCCCTCTCTTCATGAGAATTCAATTTAGGAGCAATTAGAATTCAATCAGTTTTAAGTAGAAAATTAGAGTAGTCATTAATGGTAGTCATTAGGATTCGAAAGAGAAAGGGATTCTTAGCTTTGATTCATGGTTTTGGTTTTCATGCTTTTATTATTTTGTTATGAAGACTGATTTGGTTATTGTAATAGAAGATTGCTTCATTGGCATGAKCTCACATATGTTGTTGTGTTATTTAATTCTTCACATGTTGTASTTKCTTTTCCTTCATGTAGTTCTCCATTTCTAGATTAATTCCTTCATGCAATTTCTCATTCCTAGATTAATTTCATTTACGCAACTAGATTAATTCAATTCCAAGTCGTGTGTTAGATTAATGATTCAATTTCAGTTGTAGCTTAAACATTAGATTAGATTAGTCCTGCTTCAATCTTGCATATACTTTGCATGTGCTTTGTCAGTTTATGAACCCCGAGTTGACAAATTAGATAGTTGGGTAAATACTACAATGTAATTAATTCAACATTAGTTCGGCCCAATGTAAGGACCGTTGTTCCTTTTGTTCCGATTGCTATTCCTTTTGTAGGTCCTGTTGTTCCTTTGAATAGAACAACTACCATTCCCTTTACGATTGATGTTCCTTTACAGGTGTTGCATCTCTGGAGGCTGGGTATTGAACACTAAAGGTAAGAACCTACGTAGGCGACAAGTAAAACACTTGTGCCAGCGCCTACCTTTGGTTGATGCATAGAGGTTGTTTTTAGGACATCTTTAGAGCCCAACACCTGCTATGATCCCTTCATTAGGAGGAATAAGAATATTTAGAGGAAAACTAAAAAACCTATGTGGGAAGCTTGCTCGCATACCTATGAACGTTAATGGAAATTCGACAGAAGAAGATTTTGAGATTATTAAATTTATTGAAGGTAGCACCCCGTTTACCATGTTACTAGGAAAACCTTGGATTGATAGAGATCAAGCCAGATGAAAGGAAGAAGAAGAAGTTTTGGAGCAGAAGAAACAAGAGTTAAAATATTTCATGATCAGAAGGATCACACACTTGATTGAAGAACAAGAGAGCAGATCAAAGATATTTAACACTACCAACCCAGAAGTTGAAGCTGAGAGAACACTAAAGGATCCAAAGAAGACTGAAGTACTTATCCCATACAAATAAGAAGTATCACCTTCAAATCTTAGGAAAGAATCTCAACAACGCGTAATGACTATGTCAAACAAAGATAAGAATCAGAATGGAAAAAGACATACTGAGACGAAGCTCACTAGAAAGAACGCTAGAAAGATAAGTAAGGAGAGGGATAAGATTGAAAAGTTATAGAAATTCCCAGAGGGAACCTCACAGAAGGAAAATCTGCAAAATTGGAGCTTCGTCGGGATATCATAACAACGACACATGGAAATTTTCCATGGCGAAGCAATATAGTTGTTGGGGACATTATAATTGTTCAATTGATGCTCCAAACGGGCAGAAAGGAAATTATGGTTCATCATCAGACCATTGGACTACACCATAATGAACAAAAAAAGAGTTAATGAAGACCTCATACCCATTGTAAGAGACCCGTTGTCGAGTTACCTATTTATCCCACTACACCATGCACCAAGAACACTTTTTCCAATTGAGAATATTAGCCCACAGATTATGTTGAGTTTATACCGTGATCATCGTTCTTTTGCTCTCTCTCTCTTGTTACTGTGTCTAAGATACCCCTCCCAAACCGAGATTATTAACCCCGAGTGTGTATGTCAGATGATTTAAGCTCTGCAGAAAGGGTTGTTGAGTAAGTTTTGATTGACCTGATGACTGAAAGAGTCATGTCGAAGAGAGGATTATCCATAGGTGTACAAGCATCATTCATGAGAGGAATTCCAACCTCTCCGTCAACTACTCGAGCCGAACCATCCCAACCATCCGATGAGAAGAGAACCAAGCACAAGGATGATCTCACGAATGCTAATTTGATTCAGAGCATATTGCTCACCTACCTACCACCTCTGAGAGGTGCAATCAATCGAGACAATGTAACCAAATAATTTGAGTATGCTTTGGTCACTGCATACCTCCTTAAGGGGATACACGCATTTCATTCATATGAAGAAAATATTGTAGCACTGAAGTTTAGTGACTTCAACCTTGGCGACAGGAAGGTATACAACATGCTCACCCCACCTAAGTACCTGATCAAAACAAAGAGAAATAATTCGAAGATAGTTCCCCAGTCATGGACTATGAACCTCACACATTCCACACTGCTCAATGTCATGAAGATTCCTCACTTCGGAAGGCACCAAGAAGTGAATGCATGTGTCAAGCTCCTGCAGTCCTGTTACCATGGCAGATACTCGTGGTTAAACCGTCGTATCACAGTGGATTCTACATTGATCAATCATATCACAGGGATGAGTATGAAAGGCCTTGATCCATAGGATTTCTACCCTGGAAAATCCATGGAGCATGCTCTCACACAAAGGATCAAGGACACTTATGGAGATGTTGAGAAGGGAATGTGAGGCTACAAGGTATCCTCTATCCAGAGTGGTGCAGTGTGCCTAGCCTGTCAATTGATCACAGGAAAGTTAGTCCTCAAGAATTGACCCACCCAAGTGACTGATTTTGTAGTTGACCTTGCAGGGAATTGTGCAGAGGGCCTACAAATGAATTGGGCAAAGTACTTGGTGAACCAGTTGGAAATGGACTACAGGAAAGTGCAATATTAGGGATATGAATTCCACTTCAGCTGGCTTTTGATCCCGATCGCTTTCATCGCTTGGGAGATGCCAGAAGGTGCGACCTTCCTGGACATCGAGCCCTTTGAACCTCTGGCCGCAAAGTTCAGTACACTGTGGTATTCCAATGACATGAGAAAGAAATGGAATTCAAATGCCATGTTCCATACCTATTACAACCAACTAACAACAACCATCCAGTCCAAGCCTCGCATCATGCCAAATAATCTCCACAGGTTTCAGCCTTTAATGAAATTCAACGTAGACTACCATTTCATTTATATTACAGCACGCACTGACGAGAACAAGAAACAACTTCAATCTTACTACAAGCTCACAAAGGAGGAATTAGAAGAGATTACTAAAGACTGGTTGGTGGACCTCCTCATTCCAGTAGATCCTATGGAGATGTCTGACATTGACAGTCTAGAAGAAGTGCATGATACACCTGGACCCAACAAGACAAAGAAAAATGAAGAAGGCCAAGATGTAAGCAGTACCTCAACAAAGACTGCTTCCATATCACCTGAGCAAGGACGAGATGGTGGAGGGGTAGATGGCGTAGAATTTGAATAGAATAAAGGTGAGGTTACACTGCCTAGAGATGAGGAGGATACCTCGAAGAAAAGGAAGGTTTCCCCCCCGAAGAATTCTTCTCGAAAGAAATTGAGAGCATATATGACCAAAATGCAGACTACTCTCACCTCAGATGACTTCGATTTCATTGTAGCATCATTGAATGATGCTTCGTTGGAGATAACAGAGAAGCAAGAGGCTCAGCAGGAGGAGATATACAATCAAATTGAGGTTGAACTTCAAGGGGTGCAGCAGGCACTACAGTCCAGCCACAAAATTTCCACTGTGCCTGTGCCATTGGAAACACTAGAACTGGGAGATGAGCCATCTCAACTCTACTGAATCACTGACACAGTCGAAGCTCACCTTTGACGAGCACAGGAGGAAACAACGCAAGACACCCAAGCTTTAGCACAAGTACAGAAATACCTTCTAGAGAAATGCAGTGCTGCAGAACGGAAAAATCTTTCTCTCAAAGTGAAGTGGGATGAAGAAAGAGCACAACTGCAGCAAAGCAAGGAACAATTGCTCACATAGCAACTCAAAGTAAAGGAAAGGGTCAACAAAGAACTTCTCTCTATGACAATCATTGAAGTAAAGGCCAAAGAGAGAGTTCCACAACAAGTAGTGCAACTCGAAGAAGTGATTCAACAACTACAACAAAGCATAGCATATTTGGAGCTACGTGCAGTGCCCGAGACCCAAGAAGATGTAAGAGACCAAAGGGAAGCATCCGCCAGGAGCACAGTTGAGAGACTGAAGGCTCTTTTTGGGGAGTGAAATAAGATGAGTAACCACAGTGCCCAAATGTATGAGAAGCTCATTGAGAACCCAGAGTTACAGGCACTGGAGTCGCAGCTCCCAGAAGTGAAGCAACATGCAGACACACTACAGGCATAGCTAAAGGCCCTGTTAGCTATAGACAGAATGAAGAGATATCAAGAGAAATGCACCACCCAACAACAGATCCATATGATCCAAAGAAAAGTTATGGAAATAACTAAATGACTCCAACCTGTGAAAGATAAGGCCTATCAGTTGTTTACATAGGTTGAAAACTGAGGAGCAGAGCTAGAACAGGTTATCACCACAGTATAACAATGCCTAGAAGGGTCAGTGAATGATGCAGTGATCCAGGAGCTTTCCGAGAAAGAATCCATAGTGAAGCAGCAGGTCGAAGCAGCTTGAGCCAAGCTCGAGGCGTTCAAGGCAGAACTAGTCAGACCAGAGTGACTCAGGATGAGTCACAGGTGAGTGTTGGGGGTCTATTGGCCCTTGCCCAAGTTTTAGGAGATTCTTGGTCATGTTGACCTATTTTGGGACTTCGACAGCCTGTCGAAGGAGGAGCGCAAGATGAAGCAGAGATCATGAGATCTCGACCCCTTTTTGGGTCCTTTTTGGGTTTTTGGGATTATGTAATGGGATTGGGATGTCGACCCATCAGTTTACCCATGTTTAGGACTATTTTGTATATATAAATAGATGCTTAGGCTAGATAGAGGTAGTAGTGCATCTATGTGATGTGAGACCAGTTGTGCTAAGTGCTAGCAGCTAAGTGCTAGTGTGTATTGTAAGGGCTTTGCGCCTACTATGAGAGACCTGCAGAGCTAAGTGCAAGTGGTTGTAATAGAATGTGGAAGGATTTGTGTTGTAACATAAGGAATAAGGATCTAGTGAGATGCGTAGATCTCTGTCCTATGTGGAGTAGGGTTTTGAGGCTCAGTTCTTGTAACCAATTGACTGAAGAAAATAAAGAAGAAGAGTTGGTGGACATAGCCCCAGGGTGGGGGTGAACCACGTAAATATTGTGTTATGCTTCTTTGTGCCTTGTCTTTATGTTTTCACAGGTTATTTTCTAAGTGCTTTGATATTTTTAGATAGATCTACTTATGCTTTGTGCTTATGATATGTGATAATTTTAGATCTAATCTATACGACCATGCTTAGTGTTTGATCTGCTCGATCCGATCTATTTACCTATGCTAAGTGATTAAATACATTAGATTGGTGTGGATGTTGCGAAGACCTGTTTTATCAGCGAAGTGGATATTGATTTCATATTGAGGAGCTGACAGTTCTAAGTGATTTATTAAGTAGTACAATCACAGATCTGTGTCCCAGCTAAGGTTGCAAATACTTGAGTCTTGCAACCACCCTTGCCTCTACCTCGGGTGAGACTTCATCTGCTTCACAGGTGTTGTCGAAAGGGATGGTAGTTAGGGATTTGTTGGTGCGTTGTTGTAGTGTTGAACCCCGGGTCTGCCCTTGTGCCAATAGGTGCCATCTGCAAAATAACAATTTGTCTCACTGAGGCGGGCATACCCATGCTCGAGATGAAACAAAATCATGGCTGCCAATCAAATACACTGCAGATCCATGTCATATAACTATATAAAGTGTATCCTCAAGCAGTACACACTGGATATACATCTCAAAATCAAAAGATATACATGTATAGTATCCATCTTCAAGAATCCAATGACGCCTGATGGCTGGAGATGAGGTCTTCAGAGCTCGAGCAACAACTTCAAAATCTTCAAAACTTGGGTAGGAGTGTAATATCAGTGTACAACTTCACTACCCAGAGGTCTTCAATGGCTCGTCAGGAACATAGAAGAGGATATTGGTGATCAGGTAGATAACTTCATTGATTTTGAACAAGGACTTGATTGGAATTTTGGGGTGGCTAGGCATGAGGACAAAAGACAAACTGCAGAAGGGCCGACTCAAGTTTAGTAAAACTTCCCTTGGGTAAAAACACGACAAAAGATGAGACTCGGGCATCATGGCATTGACATAAGTTCAAGATGCAGGATGCAACACAAACTCTCCATATGTTTGGAAGGATAACCAAACGAAGGAGGACACAACTCTATGTAGCAAGGATAACTTCCTAAGGTACTATTGAATCCTGGAGGTTGACGAAAAAACAAAAGGATGTTCTTTGTCCAAGGGCAACTCATTGTGTTGTCAACAAAAAGAAAATATTGTTCCCTTCCTCTTTTTGGGGTATATTTGATTTTTTTGTCTTTTTCAATAATTTTGGAAAGCTTGAAAAATAATAAAAGAATTCTACATTACAAAGGAGGAATGAGTGTCACAGACATACTAGTTCCAAGTGCAAGGAACACACTGATGATCAGAGAAAGGGGACATATGCAGGAAAAGGACACTTGGGAAAAATCCTCCATGGGTCAAGGTGTCAAGATGCAGATGAAAAGTGATATAAGGCTTGTGTATAAGGAATGCTTCAGATGGTTCAGTTGAGAGCAACATGGATCCGGCATTAGGCCAAAGATACAGGAATGAAAATGTGATTAATAAGACACAATGATAATGTCCTTCGATGTAATTTTAACGAGCCTAGAGAAGGTAAGCTCAGTGGTTTTTCATTTTCAGAGAGTCTGAAAATGCGTAAAAGGAGACTCCATTGGGGTACCTTTTTCAAAGGTAGTCTATTTGATTCAAAAAAGGGGTAAACTAGCATCGAAAAGACGTTTATTCAAAACCATTTTAACGAGTGTGACAAAGAGAAGATCACTTAACAATTTTTTCATATTTAAGGAGTCCGAAAAAAGCTTAATTATGGAATCCGTAAGGGATGTTATTCTTGACCAATTTAACGAGTGTGAAGAAACAAGGTCACTCAACAATATTTTCAATTTTAGGGAGTCTGAAAAGAGCTTAACTATGGACTTCGTGGGGGTTCCTTTTTAGTAAATTCAGTCCCTCAGGCCCGAAAAAGGGTTAAACCTATACCTGAGAATACTCTTCTAGAGAACCAAGGCTCCTAGAGTATACCTTTGTTTGTACATTTGACCTTCTAGACCGAAAAAGGGGTAAACTACTGCCAGACAGATGTGCCTTTGAATTTTGGTTTGGCGAGCATGAAGGGAAACAAGATTGCTCGACAATCTTTTCATGTTTAGAGGGTCGGAAAAGGGCTTAAAATCATTAGCGACGACATGGACACCAAAAATGCAACTAGGATCTACCTAGGGCATCCATGTGAAGGTTGGATCTACCACTAAATTACAACACTTATAGAGTAGGAGTGAGGGTTTCGTGTTGCAAATCGGTGGGATCGATCCTATGGAAAATAGAAAAATACAACGAGATGTAGAAAGTGGAGGTGGAATCCTAACTTAGATGCAAAAAGTTGGAAAAATAACTTTTTACCAAAAGACCTTTTAAAAATGACCCAAATCTCAAAACATTTACCAATACGCAAAGTAACACGTATCGTAACATCCCCCAAGAAACTCAAAAACCATACTAAACAATTTTCAAGCTAGAAAAAATGACAATAAGGCTCAAAAAAATGACAAAAAGGGGCCAAAACATCTATAAATAGAAGCTGGCAGGTCATTATCACCATTGTAAATTGAGAATTGAAAAAAAATTTGTTGGCCCTTGGTTATGGAAGTATGCGAAGATCAAGGAAGAAAAGGGAGAATGTGAACTGTGTGGAAGACACAGTGACTGTTATTGGGTCGAAGTGAGCAAAAGAGCCGAAAAGCTAGAGCAAATCCCAAGAAAGCAAGCCATTGGACGAGGAGATCGGGGATGATAGATAAGCAAGGAAGAAGGATCGTGGATAGGTCTTCCATTGGATGCTTTGGATAACCACGTGAAAAGGAAGGAAAGACTGGCTGGAAAAGCCCTGAAAATATGGGTCAAGTTGACCTAGGGTTTTAGACACCTAGGGTTTTGAACACCTAGGTTTTGGCCTAAGGCTATCGGTGAGGTATTGTAATGTATAAATAGAGGTCACGAGGGTCTATTTTGGGTTGGTACGATAATATTATTATTGTTGTTGTTGTTTTTGAGTTGGTTGAGAGAAGAGTATTGTGTGAGAGAGAAGTGTTGAGTACAAGAGCCTTTTGGATTGTAAGATCTTCAGCTGGGTGCGAAGATCAGCCCTGCAGCTGGGTGCACAAGGAGGGGAGAGAAAGAGAGGAAAAGAGAGAAGATCTGCTAGCTAAGTGTGTAGATAAGAACTCTATGCTTTACCTCAATATATTATAGCACAGTTCTATGGATGTATCCCTAGAGAGAGGGTGAACCACATATATTTTGTGTTGTGTGTGATTGGTACTTTGTATCTATCATTGATATATGATGATTGCATTACTACTTTATATCTGATAAGTAGATGTGAAGAATATATCTAAGTTGATAAGTGATATATGAATGTTGTGATGTTCTTGTACTAATTCCACTTGATATTCTCTTTGGTTGTAGACATCCTTGTCTTGCAAACCCCTCATAACTGCTTCAGAAAGAATCTAACCAACTTCAGAGATTGAGGGGATTCTTCCCTGATTTATCTCAACAAACCAACATTCTCTTAGGAAGGGTAGAGCTCCCCCAAAAGGGTGCACAGAGAATTTAAATACTCCCCCAAAGAAGGCTAGGGATCACCGACACTTCCTGAAAGTGGGTAGGGGAGCGTTGCCTTCCAAAAATCATTTTTAAGTAGTTTTTTCAGTGGCAAAAGGCTTGTACTCCTTGTCAAGTGATTTCTCCTCTTCAAAACCAGTATGTGAGGTGTCTTAAGTGTCCTTATGATGTCGTTAGAGGCACGACATAGGCAATATGGTAGTATGATTTTTGCGACACTTACAACACTTGTGGTCAAGATGTGACACTTGCGGACAAGATGCGAGACTTACAACACTTGTAATGATGACACTTGAGACACTATTGAAGTGAGTAATTTTGATGTGTAACAGATTGCCCCCTAAAGTGAGAAGTCAGAATATGATGATGACTGAAGTACTTTTTAGACTTTTTTGGGCAAGGGTATGGACGCGAAGAACCTAGTAGAAGCTGCACACAACCATCAAACAAATATTATGACATGTTTCAAACCCAAGGCAGACATACCTATGCTTGAGTGATAAAGATTTTTAGGTATGGCCGCCATAAAATACACTGTGGATCCATAATTATATTGACAAAAAGTATAGCCACCAGACATAAAATGTGGATCTATACTTCCATGACATGAACTGATTGTAGCCACGAAAAATACACTGTGGATCTACGAGATGCGAAGACATATCCACACACCAATACAAAGTGGATCTATGTGATAGTATATGTGTCAATATTCAAGAGAAACTTCATCGCAACCTAGGTAAAATATATATCAGAGTGAATGACTCAACCCAAGGTATTCTTACCAATATCGATGTAGTATGAATATAACCATGTGAATAGATGTCATGATGTTGAACATGGCAGAAACCACTTGATTACTAGTCAATGATGTAAATCGTTAACAAGCGCGAGGGAAATCACCATTGATGTCAATGATTCCCAAGGTACCCTAGTACATTACAATGAATGTGAATATATGAGCTGAAGTCGAACATCCGCAAAATCATCTGATCAAAGGTCAATGATGTAAACCTACTATTGGACGTGAGGTGGCCTGCAATTGAGGCATGCAGGTCCCAAAGTAATAACTGGTTTCTAAGTCTAGCTCCTGGATAATGTGTTGAATTCGACAGGAATAGACTCGTCGAAGAAGGGTCTTGATGTATCCCCCATCAATGACATGAAACTGACACATAAATTTAATTGGTATATCAAATGAACATGGACTGACACAGGTATTGAAATAGGATATTTTTGATGGCTAACTCTCGAGATAGATACATCCCTTGAACACTGAGGCATGACAACAGAAACTTGACAGGGACAAAAACTTGATAATGCAGTGGATACTATGAATTATGTCAGGTGACCCAAATGAGTAAGGAAACTCAAAGGATTGGTTCAGTGTAGAGGTTCAGTAGATTAAAATGTGTGCAAAGATAAAATGTCATGTTCAAGGGCGACTGTAAGAGTTACTGGTAATGTTTTAAAAAAACTGCTTGTCTTGCTTCCTTCAAATTTTCCCCCATCAAGATAGATGAGTACCTCTTTTTAATTTAATGAGATCGAGGAGGGTAACACATGCTTGGTATGAATCACCTTTTGGTAAGTCCCTCTTCCTTTGTTTAGCAAACTTGAAGAAGTAAGGGTTTGGTCCCATATGGCCCCTTCAATGTATGATCGTTTAACGAGTCCAGAGAAGGTAAACTCGGTTGTTTTTCATATTTAGAGAGTCTAAAAATGACTTAAGGACGACTCCAATGTGGTCATTTTTTGTAATATTAGTCTTGCGAGGCCAAAAGAGAGATAAATTATCACTCAAAAGATGCCCTTTCAAACCTTTTAACGAGTGGGAAAGGAAGCAATATCACTCAACAATCTTTTCACGTTTAGAGAGTCTGAAAATAACTTAAATGACTCTAGTGTTTTCCTTTTTCGTAATGTTAGTCTCACGAGGCTGAAAAAGAGATAAATTATCACTTGAAAGACGCCATTTCAAACCTTTTAACTAGTGGGAAAGGAAGCAATATCACTAGACAACATTTCCATGTTTAGAGAGTCTGAAAAGAGCTTAAAGGAGACTCCAAGGGGTTCCTTTTTTTTATATCCATGCGAGCCCGAAAAAGAGATAAAGGGTTGCTCGGTTACATTCTCATGTTTTTACGAGTGTGATAAAGAACAAATACTAAGCTCAGTATGCCCCCAACTTGAAAATATAGTGGCTTAATTCCAGAATGATCATGAAAGGCTGGAGAGAGTCTTTCACCAGATCTCTTGTTAGACAACTGAGAGGGGGGGGTTGAATCAGTTGTTTCCGTGCTTAAAAAATTATGATTCTTTTAAACTCTTTGTAGAGACACAGAATAATTATCACAATAATGCAGGGAAATAAACAATGGCACTTTCATCATCATTCACATATATGAGAAACATAGAGAAAGATATTTCCTGAGGAAACCCATGTAGGGTAAAAACCTTTTTTTCTTTATATGATAAGTAATGGTTACATTATTTACAGTATCATACATATGAGCACCAACTCATAATGAGGCTACAACCTTAGCTTTGCAAGCTGCAA
>JASDQU010221635.1:0-17786 GCA_032191745.1 Picea mariana
TTTTTCTGGTGTGGGGAGTTTGTTTTATGGGTTTTTGGTGAACTAGAAGCAGGGGGCACCAGTTTGCTGGGAGTTTTGGGCACGGGGGCCAGGATAGCCTTATGGTATCCTGGAGCTAGGAAGCCGAACATGCTGCTCCTAGATGGCAGGGAGGAAACATGGTTTGGGCAGAGTTGGTCATCGCATCAGGCAACAGGCTAGACAACCAGGTCAGCGGAGAAATTAGCATCAGGAAGAGGTAATTAAATTTTATTATGTTAAGTTATTTTTCATGCTGTAAATAGATTTGAATTCCAACATAATTTTTATACTTGTAGGATGTGAATGAATGATTTACGTATAGAGAAAGGAAATATATGTTAATTGAATTAAAAGTTGTATTTTTTGGTTTCTACACCCATTTTATGAATTTCTCTTTTACCAACTGAAGTGTTGTAGCAAATTGTGCACAAGCTGGAACATTTGAATCTATTTGGAACTTTTTCCAATTTTCTTGAACTAAAATTTGAAACTCCTCCCATTCAAACGAAGAAGGATTATATTTCAATGCGGCTCCCGGTTTCTTATCATCTTTGCCCAACTCAAGAAAAATATGGTGATTGTCTAGTCAATGCACCTTAACAACTCAAAACCTAAAGATTTCAATCCTATGAAGAACCATATGATGAGCACATAACTGATTGAGTCTCCTAGAGACCCGTCCTAATCCACTCACGTTGTTACTCCATGCAAGGCATATTTGGATAGGCTCTACATCTACCCATTCCACCATTTCAAATTTGTCAATAAAATAGTTAGCCAATATATCCTCTCACGTGGATGGTCCCCATATTTCCTCTCCACTAAGTGTGAGATTTATATCCCCCCCCAAATCACCAGACTAAAGGCAATTTAATGAAAAAATATTGTCCGAAAATCGCTCCTTACCCTTGTAGGGTCCATATAATTTGAGCAGGGACAGTGTAGTGCCCAACTCCTTACAGTATAACTTAGTAAAAAGCCCTGATAATACAACAAGACAATTAATAAGTGTAAAATTTACTAATAAACTGGTAATAATCCCCCTCGAAATCCCCTTAGAGCCCAAACCCTAGAATTCCCAACCCATAAACATTTTTTCCAACTCTACAATTATTGGATCACATGGCCCCATCGATTCCTAAATCAACACAATATCTGGATGATCGAATTCCACTAATATTTTCAAGAACAATTTTTTGGCCCTCCCTCCTAGGCCCCACATATTAACGGACATGATCTTCATGAGGGAACTACCTTCGGGGTAATTGCTTATCTAAGGACCCCTGAGATTAAACAATGTCTATCATGGTTGATTTCACGAGTGGACTTCTCTTGGGCATGTTTGAGGGTGGATTTGTGCCCTACTTTTTTGAAGGCCCCAACTCCCTTTGCAAATAAACAATTAGGCCTCTCGTGACACTAGGTCCCCGAGATGAATACATGGGTCATAATAGATAGGGTTCTCTTCCAGAATATGTTGAGTGAGATTCAATATGTGAGGGTCTAAGGGCTCCCATAGATTGTAGGGGAAAGGGATCTTAATCCCTCTAGTTTTCGACAATAATGTAATCCCCTTCCTTCACCCTTAATGACTTATTCATTGAAACAACCCTCGAAGATGGCCTGGAGGAGGGCCCATTACACCAAGAATGCAAACTAGTCACATATCTTCCTGCTTTAGAAATAGGAGAAGAGTTGTGAGATTAGATTGAATTACCTGAAATGCGAGAAGGTGATAATCTCTTGTTCCACAGTGCCTCCAGCTTACTCCATTGTGATGTCGTGAATTCCAGGTCTCCACCGAAGCACTTCGATTGTGACTATACATCCTCCTATTGTTGTGTATCCACAATCAGTGTGATGGATATTCTCCTACCATAAGGTCATTTGTCTTCTCCATCATATCTAGCAGTTGTGTAGGTCGTTTTTTTCTCATTTTCCCTCACCTTCATTGGTATAGATGCATCTTGAGGTTTCTTCATTGACTATGAGTGTGTAGGGGTCGAAACCCTAATGCATGACACTCTTGCCTCTTTCCCTGGAAATTTATTTTCAAATTTAGCTCCTAATTAGACATGACATGCCCTACCTTGTGGCATCAGGCACACCTAAAAGGTATGTTGACATAATCCAGATGATGGGTATAATATCTGTCCCCCACCACTAGAGTAATCGATTCATGTAATCCTTGTTGAGGATCCAATTCCACTAGAATTCGAACCACCAATTTGAAATTACAATTCGTACAACTATCAACTACAACAATGAAGGTCCCCAATGACTCCATGATAGCCTTCAAACTAGAATCCATCCAGAACTCTAAAGGAATATTTAGAATCTTGATCCATGTGGGAGAGTTAGCAACAATTTCTTCACAAGCATCGAATAGAGGATGTCAGGGTTTAATACACACCATATGCATGTCCTAGTCACAACGTATCTACAATATTTTCCATGCATCATCTCAAGTCCTACAAATAAAACCTATCCACCCTTTGGACAGGAAGTGTGTAACCGAACCATAACCCAGAATGGGAGCCCACTTGTTTTGCATCCATACATTTAGACTCAACATGGTGACTCTTATACCACTAAATTTCCCCACTACCATTTACCCTTCCATATTTGCTATTTGACCGACTCGTAAATCCTCCCCGACCACCAAAGATACACCACCCTCTTTCAATCTCACCACCTTTTGACACTTTCAACTAGGGTTTTCCCTATACTACTTTACCTCACCGCCTTGCCATGCTTCCAAGTCTACCTTGCCTTCGATAAACAATTACACCCTTCTATTGGTTTGGATGTATTGCAAAGAGGGGTCGATTTGAGTGTATGCTTTGTCAAAATATCCATGCATACCAAAGTCTCCACTAGGCGCCAAAACCTGAGAACATTCAGAGCCTCGATCTAATCCTTGATAAAAACCTACCGAAAAGACGGGAGATTTGCTAGGGTTGGCATTGTTACTACCACTAGTACCGCGAAAATTTCCATAATGGTTTGGTGGCATTTCTGATACCTTGTCTGCATGGTACGATAAATCACTTGGGCATGTGCTTACACCTCATCTCTACCTCTTTCACGTTGATCTAGTTTATATAAACAAGGTTGGCACAATGATGGATTACCCAACATAAATTTATTTTTCTAGGTAATGGTCCATGATAAGCTCCTAAATTTGAATAAACTTTAGAAAAGGGAATTCAAGGGTCTTCTCAATGCTTGTTATACCATAGGATAAAACCCAATGTCATCTTTTCTTTGATTGAATTTTTACTAATTAGGTGTGGCAACTAACATTTGGAGGGATCAATCACAAGATTGGAGCCCTAGATTCATGGCGAGACATGCTTACTCTTTGGTTCAAATGCTAAAAGGGATCATTCACAATTAGACATGTTCTCAAAAGAATTTGGAAAGCATAACAAAATTTATTTGTTGGAAATTTTGGTTGGCTTGTAATAAAGCCATATTCCAATAGGATTTTGTTAATCATAGGTCAACCATTACAAAATCTAGGGGCCTTTTGGTAAAATCCATCAAAATCAAGGGCATGAAAGGTCACTTGATGCATTGGCTAGATTGTGAAGAGAAAAAGTGGCTTTCAAATCTTCCTCTTGGAGGAGTTTCTTATCCAAAATCATTCACCTCTCAACTAAACCATTGTTTTAACTAGTAGATAAGAATGAAAGAGGAAGATTTCAAAGAATGGAATTACAAGCAAAAAAAAACATATTCTCTTCTTTGATGGAGATTCGACAGGAAATCTAGGGGTGGTAGGTGTAAGGGGGATCACACTTGATTCCAAAGGAAAACAAGAATTGTATTATGAATGGGGTTTAGGGACAACAACAAACAATCAAGTTGAAGCATATGCTCTCCTCCAGGGATTACTCCCTATAAATGTAAATGGAGCGAGGACATTGGTCGTTATTGGCGATTAAAGCATAGTTGTCAATCATATGAACAACTAAGCATAAAATCCTAACTAATAGTAAGCTAGCCTACCTCATTACGAGAATAAAAATGAGACCCTTTGGTTCAAGGATGATAGGGAATAAAATGCAAAATATATAGTTTGATTTTATATGCATTTTTTCATATGTATATAGTTTAGTTTATATGTATTTTTCGTTTATATTGTAGTATGAGTATGGGAGTTACATATCTTTCTAGTAGCTCCTAGTCTCATGGAGTAGTTGAGAGAATATGTCCAAGTATCTCTATTATTATGTTCAATCTATAGTTTCTAGGAGTTTGTCTCCATGGTTGTTGAAGTCGTATCTCTATTATTGTGAAGTCATTTTTCATGATGTGTAGCTTTATAAGATTGGTTTCTTATTAATAAAAGATAGTCAAAGATTTTTATTTCACACATTTGGTGTTGAACTCTACTTGAGTGGATTATTATCCACATCATTAGTATCAGAGCACTTTCGATCTAGCCTTGGATTTAGGTGCTCCTTTTCACTTCATCAAACCCAGGTTCAAGCTCTCATATTGGTCATACAAATTAGCCAACGATCAATTTAATTGTTGTTGAGGTATAATTTTCACATAACTTGTTCAAATTTTATTATAATTACATTTAAATTCTAAGGAAATTGCCAAAAAGTGTCCATACAAGTCTACTATTTGTTTCAGCTAGAAAAATTCCAGCCAATTGCATTGGTACAAAGATTTTTCTTAGGCAATTTTGATTGTTTCCTACTAAAATATGATCGTACAACATACAAATTGCCTTTTATCGATCAATTTCGACCGTACAACATCAAATTTCAGATGTGCAACATCCAATTTCCATTCATACGGTCCAATTTGTCAATCAATTTGCATTTTTCATATATACGACCATACAAGCCATTTATTTGATATGCATGTAGTCATATGGTCATCATACATTCTCTCACAACAACTAATTGCAATCATACACCTGTACGACCATCCCATGTGTGAGTTTAAGTAGCAAATTGCAATGTACAACGACCAATCAATTTTTGTAGCTAGCATTTGGACCGTACAACCTCTTCTTTAGCTAAATCGGCCTTCTACTTCTGAAATTCAACCCTTTATTGCCCAATTTCTCAAAATTTATGCCCAATTTCCAGTGACCAACTTCGATTTCTTGAAATTTGTGCCACACGAACTCAAACTCTCAACTAAAGGTTTGCAAAATTCATCTTCTTAAGTGAGCACTTGCTTTTAACAATCAATGATTGTATTCCTGCCTTGTTTGGTTTCCATTTGACTAGAAATTGCATCATTTATCCACTATTCACGAGTATTGGTTCTCTCTTGTAGCATATTTCTTTTTGCAAGTTTGTCCCCTCCATCCACAAGAGCCATGGAAATACATACCATTGTAGAAAGGCTAGTAGATTTAGCCAACATCACTACCTCATTAGCTACAAAAGTTAACAAGATATCTGTCACCCAAACAGTTTCTCGACGATCCAAGTGCGAGGTCCCAATTTATGACAGATCCTGTGATCCTGAACAACCAGAGAATTGCATCCTAGACATGGATTCCTGGTTTGATTACAACCATGTCCCTAAGGATGAGAAGGTGTCATTTGCTAAAATAAAACTTACGGGACTTGCAAAAAATCTCGACTACAGACCGATCCGCAAATAAAAACCCCATCATTAAATGGATAGGACTTGTAGAAGCCCTTACTTTGGCATTTTACTTAGAGAATTACAAGAAAGACATGTATGTTAAGTGATTTAGAGTGCATCAAGGGTTCAATGTCTCATTACATGAATACATTCATCAATTCAACAGGTTACACATTCTCCTTGAAATCTCTAATTCAACATGTTACACATCCTCCTTGACATCTCTAATTCAACCGAGAAGCTCATTCTTATGTTTAAAATTGGTTTGCAGGAACACTTTTATCAAGAATCAAAGTACATGGATATCACTACCATCGATGCTACATACATTCAAGCACAATTGGTCGAAGATAAATTCTTGGATCAACACAAACATCAACAAAGTCCTTCTAGATCTACAAGTTTAAAATCTTCACTCCCTAATTCTATGAGAACTTCTTCTTCTTCTTTTGCTTCTTCCTCTTATTTTGATAAGCTTTGTAAACATTGTAAGAAACATGGACATGATGAGTCCATATGTTTCCACTTGAAGAATAAGACATTAATTGTCCAACCTCCCAAGGTGTAACACCCTATTTCCCCCAGTTTGTAAAAATAACTATACTGGACAAGAACTGTGGCAAACCCAAAAATGTGAATGTGTGATGTGAATGGACCTTGTGAAAAAGGTCGATGAATGTGAATAATATTATAAATATATATTGCAGGATTTATGAGAGGGGATATGCTGAAAAAAAGACCATGATAGCTAGAGAAAGGTGGTGGAAGGCACCTGGAATGGTGGCGTTAACTTCCACCGAAACCAATACCGTATTTGGACTTCACTGGCCCGGAGAACCAAGAGCGGCTCGTTGGCCCCGAATTAAATGACTCGTCAGGATTGGTAGGTAAAGGGCTCCTCATGAGTAAAGAGGGATGGGGGTGAACCGCCCATCCATAGAGTCCTCAGACCTGACCACTGCGAGGAAAATCGTGCCACACGCAACCTCGCCGAACAAAGAAAAGGCAGGAAGTGTGGGCAATCAAGGGGAGACGCGAGGGAAAGAGGAAGAGAACTATGGAAAATACAAAGTGAGTGATAGCAGAGAAGAAGGAGAGTAACCTTCATTCTCGGTCACTGGAAAACAGAGACACAGTCTCACAACATTGTGGTCTCAGCTCGGGGGTGGCTAGTGGTAAATCCATTGGGAGTCGTTGAGCCTACGGTTGGGTGGAAACGAGCACCCCTCTCAGTAGTTGCAATCACACCTGGTGTTATTTCTGATAAGTGTTTTATATCCTATATCTTGAAGTTTATATGATGATATGTGTGTTCCTAATCTGTGCAATTTATGAATGGTTTGAGCATAAGACTAGTTGTGTGGTGTTTTGACCAGAAATGGTGGTTGTATGCTTATAATGGAAAGACCACTTATGGCTTATGTTTTACGAATTGCTTACCGATCTAAGTCAGACTTCAAGTCTTCTCTCGGGAGATTGTTCCTGTGTTTGTCCTACTTGATTCCTTGGATAGATTTCCTTCCGAAGGAATCCTTTTGAGACCACTCCCTTACCTTAAAGAAGACCTTCTAGTTTGGTCTTCAAAACCTAGTGTAAATTACCTGAGGACCCAAAGAAAGATGTTAGAAGTTAAGTCTCAAAAACCTTGTGCGAGGGAGAACGATCTTCGTAGACCTCAACCTTTCGGCGTTTCGGCACCTAGAGTATCTTAGTGTGAGTTTTCTTGCACTCACGAGTCCCGAAACCCCGACCCGCGAAATTCCGAAACAGGAGCGTGTGGATAAGAATCGATTGACGGACTAGATTTCGTTGGAATATCTGCAGTCATTCACGACCGTTAGATTGGAGGAAGAAATGATGACGTTAAATGCCTTAACCCCTTTTTCCTTTATCTTCGTGAGTAGCAAATAAATCGAGACCGTAGACCCCCAAGGTCCGTGGGAGTATCTGGACCGTTGGTTTTTCCACGTCCAGGGAGCAGTGGGAGAGTGCACAACATGGGACAAATCTGAATCGTCATATCTTAGTTAGAAAAACCGACAGCCGTTGGATCTGTCAGGAGATGCAGGAGGGTTAAGCCCTCGTGAACAGAGGCGAAAGTCCCGAAAGAGGAGTTGGTATCGGGATTTCAGACTTCAGGATTCCGAAAGTCTTGATGACGAGAGGTCGGGAAACTTCACAATGAAAGTCCCGAAATAGATCTGAGTCATCCATCCATGGATGACACGTGGCGAAGATCGAGAGTCCATCGGTATTTCAGATACCGAGGATTCGAATTGATAGAGGATTTATGTCACTGGGGGTCGCAAGTAGCGAAATCACGAAACGACGAGGACCGTCCAATTAAGGGAGGCCACGTGTCGCGAGATCCTCTTGAAGGTTCCAAGGTCTGTAATGACCGTTAGATTCGAGGAAGAGACGCAGACCTTAATGCCATGACCCTTTTTACCCTTGCAAGAGATGAAGGAATCTAGACCATCCATCGAAGGAGACACGTGGTGAGCGGTCAGAGTTCATTGAAAAGTCCCTAAATCCCGTGGATTGTTCGATCCACACTCTTAAGAGCCGTCGATCTCTTACATGAATTCCCATAACGTAATTCGGAGATTTGAATGACAAATAATCTTGGAGTCGTTGCATTTCGAACTCCCGAATATCGAAACCCCGGAAGGATCCATACCGTTGAATCAGGGGAGGCTTATGGCCGTCGATCTCCCTTTGGAGGGAAACTTTGGAGACCTCGAAATTTTTGGGGATTTGAATGGGGAAAGGTAGAAGTCTTGCATCCCAATTCCCCGAATCATGAAAAGTCGATAAGCGCTTGGCTGGCTTAAGCGCGTGGACATGGAGCAGGGTCACGTGGACAAGACCCCAAGCGGGAAACTTGTCATTTGCTAGCCCTGTCGGGGTTCGACGTTTCACTTTTTTCGAGCTTCGGGGTTTGCAGAGTCGAAAGACTTGACGTTCTGGTAGCACTGAGTTGCGAAGTGCGAAGAAAAGACGCCGTATTGGTTCGGCCCGTAGTCGTGACCCACAACCACATGGAGGTGAACATATGAGGAACTAGCTGACGCTAGGCCCCCATGAGTATTTCGGGGATTTTGATCCTCGAGAAATTGACGAAAATTTTGATTTTCGTAGTGGGTGTGTTACACGAGGATGAAATTGATGCTTCTCTTGGAGTCTAAGGAGAAGATAGGATCTATGAAAAAATAAAAATCCAATTGATTAAAGTTACTCTGATGCATCATTAGTTAGTACAGGGAGAGCATGACAATTTGTTTGTCACTCATGCCCACCTTACTCATGACTTTTTAGTGGATTGTATCGTCAATAATGGCTCGCATAAAAATTTGATTGTGAAGACCTTTGTATACAAACTTCATTTACCTATGGACCCTCGCCCTCATCCATGTTAACTTGGATGGAAGGAAAATGGGTCATCTGCACTACAAGAAGTAATATAGATCCAAAAGCGTTGAGAGAGGGAAGGGATCTGAAGATTATCCTTCTACATAAGCAAAAACCTCCTCAAAAGAAGGAGGGGATGTGTACATGGCTTCATCAAGCACACATGCAGATCATGAGGCATGGTTGGTTGACTCAGGCATATCCTCTCATATGACTTCACATAGGGAGTGGTTTCATGAATATAAAAGGTATTGTGGAGGTGATGTTTTCTCGAGTGATGACTCGACAGCCAAAATCACAGGATGAGAAAAATTCAAGTTGAAGCTCGTGGACGGAAGGATTAGAACATTCCTTGGTGTTCTACATGTCTCAGTTTGGGTGAAAAAATTGATTTCTGTAATCAAAATGGACGACGCGGGGGTAAAAACATTGTTTGAGAAAGAAACTTGTAGGATGGTTTGAGGAGCAATGATGTTGTTGAAGGGAGTTCATATTGGAACTTTGTATAATCTGCAGGGAAGTACTATTAGTGATGGGTGTAATAGTTCCATTGTTCCTGAGATATAAGCTGAAGAAGAAAAAACTCCTATAGTCTTTGTAGAAAATGATATGTCGTGGTATCAAAGACTGGGGCATACCGAAGAGAAGGGATTTTGACTACTGCATAGTAAAGGTATGTCTAACTGCTCTTTGGATTTCAATTTCTGTGAACATTGTCTATATGGGAAGCAAAATCAGGTAAGACTCCCTTTTGGTGCAACGAGAGTAGAGGGAATTTTACTGTTGGTGCATAATGATGTGTTTGGACCTGTGTCAGTTCCATCACTGGGAAAATTTGTGTACTATGTCTCATTTATAGATGACTTCTCGAGGAGTACATGATTATGTTTCCTCAATAAGAAGTATGAAGTCTTTGACAGGTTTAAAGAGTTTAAGTCTCTTGTGGAAAATCAAACAAAGAAAAAAATTAAGGTGTTGAGGACAGATAACAGTGGAGATTTCTGCATAAATGAATTCGAAGATTTATGTAAGAAGTGCAGTATAACAAGGTAGAAGAATACTCCATATACACCTCAGTAGAATGGAGTTGCAAAAATGATGAACATGGCGCTAATGGAAAAAGCAAGGTGCTTGCTCAGTGGTGTCAGGTCAGGACAAGAACTATGGGTAGAGGCAATGGGTAATGCATGTTACCTGGTCAATTGATCATGCTCATCAAAACTGAATGACAAGACTCCACACAAGGTACGGATTGGTAAGAAACCCTCTCTCACACATCTCAGGGTATTTGGTTGTGAGGCCTATGTTCACGTTCCAAAGGAAAACATAAGTAAGCTAGATAAAAGGGTTGAAAAGTGTATCTTTATTGAGTATAAAGATGGTCTGAAAGGTTATAATCTTTGGAACCCAAAAAATAAGAAGGCAGTGTATAACCGACATGTGGTATTTAGAGAAATCAAAGATGTTGCCAAACAGAAATTCCTACCAAGGATGCAAGTACCATAGAAAATAGAGTTTGAGTTAAAGGATGATGAATCAGACTCTATGGAAGAACATGAATAAGAAGAAGAAGATCCACATACTCTAGTATTGAGGAGATCGATTCAAGAAAGAAGGCAACCAAAAAGGTATACTCCCTTTGATTTTTGTTCAAATTTTGCTTTGTCTATTACTGATGATGATCCTAGAATTGTTCGGGAGGCAGTGGATTCAGAGCATGGAAAACTCTGGAAAAAGGCCATGGTTGAAGAAATGGAAGACTTGGATAAGAACGAGGCTTGGGATCTAGTGGAGTTGTCGATTGGAAGAAAACCCATTGGCAACAAATGGGTGTTTAAAAAGAAGTTGAATGCAGAAGGAAAAGTGGAGAAATACAAAGCTCGATTAGTAGCAAAAGGGTATTCCTCGATAGAGGGAATTGACTTTGGTGAATTTTTTTCTCTTGTTACCAAATTAACTTCTATTATATTTCTTTTATCTGTTGTTGTGTTTGAATTTGAAGTAGAACATATGGATGTGAATACAACATTCCTACATGGGGATCTGGAAGAAGGATTCTACATGAAGCAACCATAAGGCTTTGTTGTGAAGGGAAAGAAGGAGTTGGTATGCAATCTAAAAAAGTCTTTGTATGGGTTAAAGCAATCACCAAGGATGTGGTATAAAAAAATTGATACTTATATGTTGGGACTTGGCTTCACAGGGAGCAAAGTGGATCACTATATGTATTTCATATTCATCGATGATCATCTCATTTATTTGGTCTTGTAGGTGGATGATATGTTGTTGATAAGAAACAACAAAGAGATTATCTAGGATGTGAAAACTTAGTTATCCTCTAAGTTTGACATGAAGGATCGTGGTGATGCAAATATCATTCTGGGAATGGAAATTAAAAGAGATCGGGAAAACATGAAACTATGGTTAAATCATAGGAAATATATTGAGACAATATTCCAGAGGTTTAATATGCAAGAAAGTAAATCGATCAAGGTTCCTATTCATGTGGGTGTAAAGTTATCTACGAATCAGTGTCACAAGACACAAGAAGAAGAGGACATGTCTCGTGTTCTGTATGTGAGTTCGATTGGAAGTTTGATGTATGCAATGGTCTATACTAGACCAGACATTACACATGTAGTGGGAGTTTTGAGCAAGTATATGTCAAAACCAGGGAAAGAGCATTGGACATCAGTAAAAAGGTTTTTCAGGTGTTTGCGTGACACTACTAGTTATGGATTGTGCTACCAAGGAAGACTGGGATTGGATAGAGTGTTGGACATAAATGGATTTATTGATGCAGACTAGGTGGGAGATCTGGATCGCAAAACATCTACAAGTGGGTATGTGTTTAGCATGTTTGGAGGAGCAATCAATTGGATGAGAAAAAGACGGTCTGTAGTGACACTCTCAACTACAAAAGCTTAATACATGGAAACCACTCATGTAAGCAAGGAAGAAGTATCCTTACATAGATTGTGTTTAGGTATTGGGTTGGTACAACAATTTGCAAGGATATATTGTGATAGTTAGAGTGCAATCTTCCTGGAGAAGAACTCGACCTATCATTCAAAGAAAAAACATATTGATGTTTAGTATCACTTTTGTGAGATACATGGTTGAAGACAAGAAGGTGTTGTTGATGAAGGTGAAAACTTTGGAGAATGTCGTAGATTCATTGACAAATTCTATGAGCACTGAGAATTTCTCTTGGTGGAGAGCACCTATGGGCATTGTTGCCCTAGATTGTTGAATATGTAATAGTGTAACCCCTTATATGCAAAGAAAACAACAAGTGGGAGATCGTTGGGTATGTGTTATATTCTTTGCAAAATTGATCCCATGTACTGTACATTGATATGGGAGCAAAGCCCCTAGCTGGGAGGGCTGAGGGAGTTCAAGGGCGGGAGCCCCTGAGAAAAAAAAAAAATAGTCTAGTATTGGTGGTTTTTGGGGTTCGTTTTTGGCACATGGTTTTTGTCGATGGTTTTCTAATTCCAGTTAAGAAATTAGGGTTGTTGACTAATTTGGGTCAATGGATCATGGGTTTGGATGCCGCAAGATTCTATATGTATATTGTATTGTAAACAATGTGTTAGTAACATTTCTTGTCCTAGCCACAAGAGTATTCGGGTCTGCAAGTCGCATGAGAAGCACCCGAGCGCAACGCAAAGAATCTCATTTCAGGCTTCCAAACAAGTAGGTGGGAGAGATTATATTGCTGACGGTCCAGATTTATCCAAGGGAGCAGATCGACGGTTGGCGGGAAATCGCGGCTAGCGGAGGCGCGCCGAGATTAGCGCATTGGATAGTGCCCATTGGGTATGCAGGAGAGGATGGCAGCCTTCCATCCAAAGGACGCATGGCGCGAGATCTAGTCGCGTCGGTGTTTCGGCATTCGGGAGTTCGAAGGGTGAGAGTATCATGTCATTCTGCATCTCGAAACCTCGAACCCCAAAAGCGCCGAAAGCGCTCAAAGTTGGGCCCGCAGTATCGAGAAATAGTCTCAGTCGTCCATCCAAAGGGGACACCTGGCGCGCGCGATTAGGCTCTTCGTCGTTTAGCCCATCGCGATTTCGAAATGCAAGGAGCGGCTCCCTCATATCCCTGATGCGCGAAGTGACGAAAGCATCCAGGACCCAGGCCCACAACATCGTCGGGTGAGTTTAGGACCGTCAGATTTGAGAAGGACGCGTGGCGCCCAATTGAGCCATCTCGGTGTTTCGCCCATCGCGACTATGATAAGCAAAGATTAACCCCTTCCTATTCACGAACACCGAAAGCGCCTGCGAAAATGAACATAGGGTCATATCCTGTGGTCACTTGGGAAATAGGAAGAGCTTTGCAAAGGGGGGCAAAGGTGTCGGGTCTAGTCACCGAAAGGTTCATCGTGTCTCCGGGTTCCATTTGATTCGACCTCAAGCCTGGTTTTTGCTTGAAGTAATTGAAGGTGAGAAGGGGTGGTCGAAACCTCTCCTCATGCATTAAGTATAGGGTATGGAGAGTCTGACGAGCTATCTGCTCGAGAGGGTCCTGTGTACCATTCCTTCCAAAAAATCCATGCCGAGTCTTCGACCAGCCGGAGGAGGTCTTCACACACTAGCTCGGCTCTTAATGGCTCAACTACTTCCCTTGCAGGAGCCATGCGCAGTTAAGGTGGCGTTTGACACAGAGCAGCAGTCTGAATTTGGCCGAGGGAACACCAAGTCTTGGGTGCACGATCGGCCAGAGTCTGCATGCGCAGACTGTCAGAATACATGCAGACGCAATGTTTTTTAATGCAGCGTCTTGTTTTTGCTGCTGTTGTTGTTTTTTAGTATATGTAGGCGTTTTCGCCATTTTGGTAAGGCATCGATGGTAGAGCACAACTCCCGATTGTAAAGTTTTAACACACTCTAGTTCTCTGGTTATGAATCTGTATGTGAGATTTCTCGTTTTATGACGGACAGTCTTTCTTACTCAATCTAATTTTCATCTTATGCTGAGAGAGTTCGTGAACGACTCATTCGTGCGATTTATTGCAATCATGTCATGATAAAGGATTTATTGTTGCATTGTTGTATTCTCCGATGTTTTGCATTTGAATGCAAGAAGATCTCGCGTTTAGATGCCTTCTTCTGCAGTCTGTTAGGAACCTGATGTTTACGACAAACCTCTGCTTTTCTCTAATACAACTCTTCGCTCTACTCACCCTTACTACAACTTATTGTCTGAAGTTTGATTAAGACCTCACCTACCCACGCCTACCTGGCCTAGTTTCGGAGTTAGAACCACACCATCTTGAGTTGGCTTCCAATCGATCACCCCGTTAAACAAATCGTGACACAAACTGATGGGCGTCGAGCTCTGCTCCTGCTGCAATCCAGGGGTGACTTCCGATGCTAACATTTATGGCACCGTTGCCGGGGACGAAGTTGAAGATTTTCCCTGGGTAGAACGACATTGAGCCTCTGATTCTGAAGGTGCATCAGACATCAGAGCCCTTCAAGATTGCTACTGTGCACCTGGCGACTCCACTGTGGCGACTCCATTGTTTCCACTTCACTGTTTCAGCTGTGGCTACTGTTGGCACACCTGAAAGCTGACTCAGAGGAGCTTTCTCGAGAAGGTTTCAGCAGCCGCTTTCTCAGCCTAGAAGCTTCATGGGGTAACAACAAATTTAGGATCTGGCCTTTGATGGTGAACAAGGAATAGACACATTCGAAGCTGCACATCTTTCACCTGGTGACTCCATGATTCAAGGATTGATTGGCGACTCCACTGGTTCGATATGGAGAAAATCCTTGCTCGCAGTTTTGCTCCTTTTAATTTTTCTGCTATTCTTGGTTTTCCTAATGTTGTCCCTTCTTTGAATGAATGGGGCGATTATTTGCCCATATTTGGAAAATGTGAAGAGGACAACCCTGCTCAGCACCTCAGTGAGTTTCATGAACTCATGCGTCAGTGGGAGATACATCATGAGGATGTATTACTTAATATGTTCATGTTCTCGTTAGCAGGGGATGCACACAAATGGTATCATTCTTTACCCCCTGCTAGCATTTCTTCACTCTCGTAGTTTCATGCAGCTTTCATCACCTATTGTCAGGAGTTTTATCCCTCCGAGTTAATTTGTCATAACTGTGTTGAGGGATACCACAAATTTGTACAAAATGAAGTTATTTCTGACATAGGCTGTGAGGATAATCCTGACGACCTAGATCATAAATCATTCCTTTCTCCTCCGCATTCGTCTGCATCAGAGGAGTGTTATGGAAGTGATGAAGATCCCAGGGAGGAAGAAGACACCCTGAGTGAGCTGAGGGAACAGGTGAAGTATCTCTCTGTTCAATTAGAAAGGTTGAAATCTGAAGACTGTGCAGAGGATTTTCCAGCCTGGGAGGAAGAAGATGACCTGAGTGAACTAGTGGAGCAGACGATATTCCCCACTCCCCAATGTGCAAAATTGGAATTTGAAGGCAGCGAAGAGGATTTTCCAGTCTTTGAGGCAGATGATCTAAGTAGCTCTTTTGAAGAGATTATTGAAGATTTCTTGGATGCGTTAGCATCTGCCCCCGATGAGCCTGCTGTCTTAGATTTAAACGAAGAAGCCATTGTGGAAGATGATCGTTCTTTCTTCCTTCATGAGATTTCCCATGATGTATTTACATTTGGGATTGAAGAGAAGGATCGAGAGACCGTTCCCTTTTTACAAGATGGGGGAGTGCACGGAAAAGAGGAGGAGGAACCAGAGGAACAACTGACCGCGCATTTCTTTTTCTATCCAGAGCCAGTCAGCGAGCAGCCGCCACCCGACATCAGTGGGCCTACGACAGTTGTCCACTCACCTATGCTTGTCAGAGATATTCAGCCACATGAGAACAACTGTGTAGCAGAGGAGGCTGCCTGTTGCCAATTTTCCGAAATTTGCCACTAATTCTATGATCCTGTCAGCGAGTACATGGAGTGGCATTTCCCCTATGTCTTGGAGCCGCCCTATTGCATCTCAACTCCAGCCTGTAATGAGGAGTTGAAGAGTGTAACTGTTCTATTGTCACGGTTACACCATCTGCTAATGATCATTGACAGAAGGAAGGAGCTTCTATCCAGGAAGCTGCTTGAATGGCTATGGTGGAAATCTGCTTTCACCTAGCCCCATNGTAAAGTGTTTTATTAGTTTAGGATTGTATATAAATAAGCTCATTTGAGCATGTATCTGTATTTTGTTGCTTTTATTTTTCGGCTTGTATTTTCAGCGGGATGTTTTGAACTTGACTCCATAGCCCAACAGCAAGGCACTTAAGCTTCAAAATGAGTTCTTAGAGCATCGCATGGACGACTCTATCCCCCATGGAACCTAATGTTAGTAACATTTCTTGTCCTGGGCACAAGAGTATTCGGGTCTGCAAGTCGCATGAGAAGCGCCTGAGCGCAACGCGAAGAATCTCATTTCAGGCTTCCAAACAAGTAGGCGGACAAGATTATATTGCTGACGGTCCAGATTGATCCAAGGGAGCAGATCGACGGTTGGCGGGAAATCGCGCCTAGCGGAGGCGCGCTGAGATTAGCGCATTGGATAGCGCCCATTGGGTATGCAGGAGAGGATGGCAGTCGTCCATCCAAAGGACGCGTGGCGCGAGATCTAGTCGCGTTCGTGTTTCGACATTCGAGAGTTTGAAGGGTGAGAGTTTCATGTCATTCTGCATCTCGAAACCCCGAACCCCAAAAGTGCCGAAAGCGCTCAAAGTCAGGCCCTCAGTATCGAGAAACAGTCTCAGCCGTCCATCCAAAGGAGACACCTGGCACGCACGATTAGGCTCTTCACCGTTTCGCCCATCGCGATTTCGAAATGCAAGGAGCGGCTCCCTCATATCCCCGATGCACGAAGTGACGAAAGCATCCGGGACCCAGGACCACAACATCGTCGGGTGAGTTTAGGACCGTCAGATTTGAGAAGGACGCGTGGCACCCAATTGAGCCATCTCGGTGTTTCGCCCATCGCAACTATGATAAGCACGGATCAGCCCCTTCCTATTCGCGAACGCCAAAAGCGCCTGCGGAAATAAACGTAGGTTCATAGCCTGTGGTCACTTGGGAAATAGGAAGAGCTTTGCAAAGGGGGCCAAAGGCGTCGGGCCTAGTCGCTGAAAGGTTCATCGTGTCTCCGGGTTCCATTTGATTCGACCTCAAGCCTGGTTTTCGCTTGAAGTAATTGAAGCTGAGAAGGGGTGGTCGAAACCTTTCCTCATGCATTAAGTATAGGGTATGGAGAGTCTAGCGAGCGGTCTGCTCGAGAGGGTCCTATGTACCATTCCTTCCAAAAAAGCCATGCCGAGTCTTCGACTAGCCGGAGGAGGTCTTCACATGCTAGCTCGACTCTTAATGGCTCAGCTACTTCCCTTGGAGGAGCCATGCGCAGTTAAGGTGGTGTCTGACAAAGAGCAGCCGTCCGAATTTGGCCGAGGGAACACCAAGTCTTGGGTGCACGATCGGCCAGAGTCTGCATGCGCAGACTGTCAGAGTACATGCAGACACAATGTTTTTTAATGCAGCATCTTGTTTTTGCTACTGTTGTTGTTTTTGAGTATATGTAGGCATTTTTTCCATTTGGTAAGGCATCGATGGTAGAGCACAGCTCCCGATTGTAAAGTTTTAACACACTCTAGTTCTCTGGTTATGCATCTGTATGTGATATTTGTTGTTTTATGACAGACAGTCTTTCTTACTCCATCTAATTTTCATCTTATGCT
>JASDQU010221636.1:1758-11810 GCA_032191745.1 Picea mariana
TGTCCTTTGGATCAACGGATCTTGTTCTCCTTTGATCAATGGCCTGATATATGCCTTGAACCTGTGTGATCCAATGGCCCAGATCTTTTCGCAACCTCGCTTATTGCGAGTTTCATGCAATATTGCTTTTGAATTTCCTGACCTACAAGTCAGTGAAATGTCAATCACTCGCCACGTGCCCTCTGGATCAACGACAGGGATTCGTTCTCGATCCAATGGTCTAGATTGGATCACGAATTCGTATTTCAGTATTTCAAGAAGCATGATCCGTTCTCTCAACTCACAATCTCTGAATTCCCTAAATCTGGTATGCCACTCTTGTCAAATCGACGACCCACATCGCTCCTCCTGATCGACGGTCCTTATCTTATCGTGATTTTGTGTTTCAATATTTCAAAGGTTAGAGCACCTCCCTTCTTCTGACTCCTGATTTCCCGATATCCGCTTACATTGGATCAATGGTCCATGACCCTCCATGATCCAATGGTCCAGATCATATCGCGATTTCAAATTTTGCGAGTTCATGCAACACTGTCTTTGACTTTCCCGATCTGCGAGTCAACGAAATTACAATCACTTGACACAAGTCCTCTTGATCCAATGGATCAGATCATTTCACTGCTTTGGAGTGTTAACTAACTCCTAGGCTTATCCTCCTTGCATATCCACTGGATTCGATGGCTGACAGGTATTCTTGAAGAAAATCAACGGTCATGATATTTCAATGGTCCTCAAGCCCATGGTCACTCAAATGACCAATGTGCATTGTATCAGACGATCAACATGGTTAAAATATTTGATCGGACAACTGTTGAGCTTCTCATTCTGATCATATGGCTACTGAGGTTTCTTCACTCTGATCAGACGACTGATGAGGCTCTTCATTCACTAACTCTCCTAAGCTTTAATATAGTCAGTCGCTAATTCTCCTGAGCTTTGATCTCTCCGTTTGCTAACCCTCCGGAGATTTTATCATAGGATTGTTGATCCTATCATGATCAAAATAATCACGAATTTCTTTTGCAACCTGATATACTGTTCAATGCGCTCTTCCTTCTGAGCTTTGGTCTTCATACTTCTCACTCGTCATGTTTGCTCCTCCTCTTGAGATTGCTCTTTTCCTTCTCTTCATAATGTATGACATCGTCTGCTGACATCAATGGCAATCTCATATGTCATTTAACAACAAATCATCTAATTGACTGTCGACATCAATGATTGTTGACATCAATGACAATATTTCCAACAAAAAGGGGTCAAGATCCTGCGATCTCCGCTTTGACTTGCGCTCCACCTTCGACCAGACCATCGAAGTTCCAAAAGAGGTCAAACATGACCAAGGTTCTCCAAAACTTGGTCAAGGGCCAACAGGTGGGGTGATTGAAGGGTAGGTTGCAATGTTCTATGTTTTTGTTGAGATTTATTTTATTTTCAGAGCTTAAATATTTGACGTGGTTCGAAGTTCGAATCTCTGGGATTTATTTCCATATTTTTCATTTCCCGGGGCACAGATTGAGCAAACCACAAAGAACACAGTATTGTTGGCGATCCTTGCTCATGTTTCTTGGGTAGATGAAGTTTATCCTTTAGGGTATCTCAATTTCTACTTGAAGTTTGCATCTATGTGTTTGCTGCTAAATTATTTTCTTTTCTTCCTGTAGACCAAATGGGTAGTTGGACTTTCCTGTGAGCTCTTAAATCTCAAGTCCCATCATATTTGGGGATAAACCTAACCTATGTGCAAGTATCACTTTCATGTAATTTTGGAGTACCGGCTACAAGAGCTAATTTTAGATGATTGAAAATGATGTTCATTTTTTGTGATGGGGTTAATGTGCCGAGGTATCGACAGTTTTGAACCAATATAGCCTGATTAACCGTGATTTTTTTTCTTCATGTACTCTAGACCAAATCCACTAAGGAGATATAGTTGTTGTATTTGGTTCATCCTTATTTTATATTGAATGCACAATGTCTGTCACAACAAGGTTTGTGTTTTGTTCTTAATCAGTTGAAGGGAACAATTTCTTTAGGCAACTATGATGAGTTAATTATTTATAGTTTCCCTACATTGTGGCAGTTGTTAAAATGAATCGTGTTTTCAGTAACTTTAGATGTGAAAATATAGAGCCTTGCTTCTCTTTCTAATTTTATAACTTTATACTTCAAATTACGAACACAACTGTCATGAACATTAAACAAGGGTCAAAGGGAATCCTTTTCCTAATGTTTGAGGTTGTAACTAGGTTGAATGGTAGTAGTAAGGAAGAAAAACAATAAGCTGAGAATTTGTGTTGATTTTTGGGTGCTATATAGACTCACAATAATGTATCCTTTACCCTGCAAAAAACATAGAGAAAGGTAGAAGTTTTGTCAAACTTAGTCAACTAAGAAATCTACTTATTTATAGATTGTTTCATTGGGCAGAGTCAAGATCTGATTTCTATATAGACTCACAGTAATGTATCCTTTACCCTACAGAAATCATAGAAAAAGGTAGAAGTTTTGCCACACTTAGTCAACTAAGAATTCTACTTATATATAGATTGTTTCATTGGGAAGAGTCAAGATTGGAGAAGCATGTAAACAGAAGAAAAAAAATTTCCATCAATGCGGTGCTTTTTGATACACCAAAACACTGCTTGGAATAAAATAGTTTTCAGCATGATTATCACCATGATTTTTGTTGACTTCATTCATAAGTTCTTTGGAGATTTACTTATCACCTTGATTTTTGTTAACTTCATTCATAAGTTCTTTGGAGATTTACTTGGATGACTAGGGGTTGTAAGATCTCCTCAAATACCATATATCTCATTTGAGGTTGATGCTCCAATGTTACAAAGAGTATGTTGTTTTCCTTAATACAAAATGTCAGTCCTTAGTCCTTTCCCCCTTCAGGAGTATTTTTTTTGCCACATTGTTAGCAAGAAATAAATGTGGACCAAACCAAAGTAAAGACAACACTTGATCTGAAACATCAAGGAAATCCTTCCCAGATGACATCGTTTCTAAACCACATAGTGTATTATGAGAATTCAATTGTGCTCTATACCCTAATTTCATACCCAATAGAGCAGCTCATTAATAAAGAAATCCTTCCCAGATGACATCGTTTCTAAACCACATAGTGTATTATGAGAATTCAATTGTGCTCTATACCCTAATTTCATACCCAATACCCTAATTTCATACCCAATAGAGCAGCTCATTAATAAAGGTATTATTTTCAAATGGAAAAATCATGTGGGTAAGTATACGTAATTAAGCAAAGGATTGCAACTTTCATTCACTCCACTTTCTCTTGAAACGTTCACATTTATATACCATTTTCTATTTAGTTCTATTCCACAAGGAAAGCTCTTACATTTTTACTTTACTCTTACATTCCTTTATTTTTTTGCTTTGCTGGGATTTTTCTTTAAAAACTTATTTAAGAATTTATTTTGGCATTAACAAGCATATGAAATTGAACATTAAAATCCTATGACATAACTTGTTGATGACGACAATGGTACATAGTATGATGCTTATGAATTTAATAATGAATTAATCCAAGGTTGGCCATGAGGGAAGAATTGATAAGTGGACATATTTTTGGTTCACTTCATGTTTTAGACTTCCGAACTGTTTTACAACGATATTTTAACATACAAAGGGATGTTTTTACATTGTTATGGTCTTAGTTCTTCTTTGTTAAATCAATATATTGACCAGCAAACTAAAAGGTTAAAAAAACCACACAAACTATTGATATTTGAAGTATAGCCCCAGGGGAAACAAACACATCACTGTGACCAGCTAAAAACAGAGCACACGCAATGCCTCTTTTCTAAAATTTTGGTAATTATTCCAATTACTATTTTTAAAGTTCTCGGTCATATATTCCAAAATATTTTATAACATTTATTATCTTTTATATCTTCTTGTTATATTTTTATTTTATAAATATAAAAAATAATGTATTTTATAGTGGATATCTTGCATGTTCGGTGGTGTTATATTTTTGTTTTATATAAATAAAAATATTATATTTTATATTATGAAGTTTTGGAGCATTGTATTTTTTCACTTCTAATAATGGAAGATTAAAAGAAAAAAACATAAAATTGTTATTTTGGAATTGAACTTTTACCTTTGAAAGTTAAAGAATTTTTTTTTATTTTCCAACATATAGATAATTTCAAAAGTATTATTATTATAGAATTAAAAAATATTTATGATGTCTCATAAGAAAATTAAAATGTTGTTTAGATTAATATATTAAGAAATTTAGGATAGGTTTTGAAAATTGACTTAATGCTTTTTTCACTCTGCAAATTTTTACTATTTTGATTTCTCATTCCATCAATGATGGCCCCTGCTTATGGAGGATTCGCCTCCTCTTACCAAAACATAGTGGTTAATAGTAAACCCCACCAAGTCCGGATTCCATCTCAGGACAGGACCTGCAGACCCAGAAAGCTAACAAGAAAACCCAATCATCCTACATCTCGTAGTGGTCGAGAATGGATCCCAGAGCCAAAATGGGTCCATGAAGGCCTAAAAATAAAAATCCTCGGAATCTCTTCAAAACGGACGTGTGGATAGGCCTCTTCGATACAAACCCAATGCAACTTGAACGGGCTCAAACAGATGTCATATGCGAAAGATATCATGGTCTGTTCGTTTTGCCAAACGGGCAAAATTTTGATGACTATACAGTCCATACAGTGCTGACATGGCAGATGACTGTACAGGTTGTACAACTGTATAGTGACGTGGTAGGTACAGTGGTGATGATTGGGCAAGTGTAGGTGGACGAATCTGAGTTTGACACATGGCATATTTGGGAAAATAACATGGTGCCACATGGCCTAGTCTTGGGCTGCCACGTGGCACCCCCCTGTTGGTTAGTTTGGGAAAAATTAGATGGAACACACCAAAGTCGAACCCGTGACCTCTGGTCCGGGCGACGAGCGTTTTGGTAGGGCCAGGCTACCAGCCTGTCCACATTGGTACTTGATATGTATAGTTTAAAACTTATATATATAGTGTATTGAAATGTAAAATGGTGAACTAAAGGGCTGGGGCCTAGCCCCAGCCCCGGTGCAACACACTTGCATACAACCATACCATGTGTCCTTACCTATTTACCATTGGCATGGATGTTATGGAGTTTGGCCCAGCCCCCAATCGCATTGGCATATCCCCACATGACTGTTGACCTATAACTGTTGGCACAAAGTTTAGGGGTTTGTGTCGGTCGGTCAGGCTAGTCCGCCGACCAAGGTGCATAACTAGGGGCCAAACGATTGGGGCACTAACAGTATTGGCACGTGGAGGTATAGAACTTGGCCACATGGGCCGTAGCACAAGACCAGGGGCCTATTCCGTAGGGGGCCAACGAATCAATGCCAGACTAGGGCCACATGGGTGCGTGCAGGTGACCAGGGGCCCGCAAATAGGGGACTGCGCCTGTATTTTTAGCCATTTGTGGGTTTTAAACTTTATAATAAAGATTTTAATGGATTTTTAACCAGTTTTGGGAGATTTAGTCCATTTTTTAAGGATCTTGGGCCTTTTCTTGGGGGGAAGTTGGGATTTTGTTGCTAACTTAAAGCCTATATAAACCAGAGGTTCTTGAATCCATGAGGACAGATTCAAATAAGGAAAATGATGATGAATTGTTGAGGCAAATCCATTTTTATGCAGGGAATCCATTGAGGAGAGCACCTTTGCAGGCCATTTCTGGGACCTTTGTTCATCTATTTTCACTGCCGTCAGTTTTGATGGGTTCTTGAGATCTACCAGAACACAACTAGCTCATTTTTGTAATCCATTGGAACTTTTATGATGTAAATTTGAATCTTCAAATAGAAATAAGAAAGCCTCACCAAATGAGACAAAGGCCCGGAGACGTAGGCGAGATTGTCGAACTCCGTTATCACTTTGGTGTTTATGGTTTTTTTTTCTTCATGCTTATTTCCATATCTGTAAATTTCTTTATGGCTGCCATGTTTCCTCTTTAATTCTTCCTCTTTCATCAAATTCCTAAATGGTAATTTAACTTATCCTTTAAAACTCAACCATTGTCTTTAAAATATCTTTTTAGATCAAGTGGTAATAGAGCTAGTTGACGGTTGGTTTTTGAGTTTGCATGACTACTAGGAAAATGGCATCTAAAGAGAGTCTTTGTCAAGATGAGAAGGATTTTAGAACTACTCTCTTTGCCATGGCAGAGATGGTGAAAGTGTTGTATGAATATTACTTGGAATGAAAGAGATTGGTTCAAGAGAAATCTTCAACGAACGACAAAAGAGAAGAAGAATTGAAGGAATTTCCTTCTACACATGATTCAGAAATCATCTTTGAGGTATGTAGTGGAAGTCATTCATCAATTTCGCATTGTTCCCATCAATATGGTTCTTTTGGTGCATTTGAAAAACATACAAGAGGTATAGTTTGGAATTTCTAACCAAGATGGGTTATGAAGGAAAGGGCATTGAAAATAAGGGCCAAGGTATCATTAATCTCATAGAGGTTGTGGAAAGATCTCGTTATTTAGGATTGGGATATGGAAAAGAGGATATTGGTGAATGCTCCAAAACATTAGAAGCAAGTGATGCTTCAAATGACCAGCTTAAGTCATTGCATGAACAATTCACAAAAGGTGATGGTGTATCACTCCATGATGGTGATAGTGAATGCAAGTCATCTCCAAAGAAAATTGAAGATAAGAAAGAAAGGTATAATGGGCATGGTTGTTCCAAATCTCTTTTTTATTATAAAAAACATAATCATGTAATCCAAAACTTGTGGAATATGTATCCTTGTATGTTTTTTCATTCACCTAAGAATTGTGTGACCAAGTGTTGGAAGAGACAATATTTGTACATGAAGTTTATGTCGACCAAGAAGGAGGAACGACATAAAGACTCAACTCCACAACATAAGAAAGATAAGGACAAACAAGTTTGGATGCCAAAAACCCACTGCACTTATTGCAATAGGGGTGGATGTCAAAAGGATAACTATTGGAAGCTTAATCTGGAGCTTCATCCAAAGAAGGACAAAAGGATTGTGCATGTACTCACCAAGGAAAAGGCATTACCAGTGAAGAAAGAGGAACAACATGAAGGAAAGAAGCCATTCACTTGGTTTTTCCAAAAATGGATGTCACATCTTCATTGTATTTTTCATCCATTAATGTCATCACACATGTCATAATGATGACCTGTTATAATATCATTTTGTACAACATAGTGTTTTGTTTTATCCTTATGAGTATGTGATCAGTAAGATCAGTTTTGTAACCTTTTGGGGGACCAAAAGGTATTTAGTGTGGAGGTGTCATCCAAAATGGATCCTAGAGCCAAAATGGGTCCAGGAAGGCCTAAAAAGAAAAGGGCTCATAATCTATTAAAAATAGATGTGTGTGTAGGCCTTATCGATACAAACCCAACGCAACTTGAACAGGCTCAAACAGACGTCGTATGCGAAAGATATCGCGATCTTCTTATTTTTCCAAACATGCAAAATTTTGATGATTGTACAGTCTATACAGTGCTAACGTGGCAGCTAACTATATAGGCCATACGGTCATACAGTGACGTGGCAGGTACAGCGGCGTTGACTCGACAGGTGCAGGCGGATGAATTCGAGTTTGACATGTGGCATATTCGGGCGAATAACATCGTGCCATGTGGCCCAGTATTGGGTTGCCATGTGGAACCCCTCTATTGGTCAGTTTGGGAAACCTTATATGGAACGCACCGAAGTTGAACCTGTGACCTCTGGTCTGGGTGACGAGCATTTTGGCAGGGTTGGGATACCATTCTTTCCACATTGGTACTTGATATGTATAGTTTAAAACTTATATATAAAGTGTATTGAAATGTAAAATGGTGGACTAAAGGGTCGGGGCCTAGCCCCATCCCTGACGCAACACACTCACATACAACCATACCATGTGTCCTTACCTATTTACCATTGGCGTGGATGTTATGGATTTTTTCCCAGCCCTCGATCACATTGTCATATCCCCACATGAATGTTGAACTATAAATGTTGGCTTGTAGTTTAGGGGTTAGTGTCGGTCGATCGAGATATCCTTCCGACCAGGGTGCATAACCAGGGGCCAAACGACCAGGGCGTTAACAGTATTGGTGCGTGGAGGTATAGAACTTGGCCACATGGGTCGTAGCACGGGACTAGGGGCCTATTCTGGAGGGGGCCAATGAATCAGCGCCAGACCAGGGCCACATGGGTGCGCGCAAGTGACTAGGTGCCCACGAATAGGGGGTTGCACATGTATTTTTAGCCATTTATGGGTTTTAAACTTTATAATAAATATTTTAATGGATTTTTAACCAGGTTTGGGAGATTTAGTCCATTTTTGGAGGATCTTGGGCCTTTTTTGAAGCCATATCTTGGGGGGAAGTTGGGAGTTTATTGCCAACTTCAAGCCTATATGAACAAGAGGTTCTTGAATCCATGAGGAGAGATTTAGATCAGGAAAATGATGATGAATTGTTGAGGAAAAGCCATTTTTATGCAAGGAAACCATTGAGGAGAGCACCTTTGCGAGCTATTTCTGAGAGCTTTGTTCATCAGTTTTCAGTGTCGTCAGTTTTGATGGGTTCTTGAGATCTAGCAGAGCACAACTAGCTCATTTTTGTAATCCATTGGAACTTTTATGATGTACATTTGAATCTTTGAATAAAAATAAGAAAGCCTCACCCACTGAGACAAAGGCCCGGAAACATAGGCGAGATTGTCGAACTCCGTTATCACTTTGGTGTTTATGGTTTGTTGTTCTTCATGCTTATTTCCAGATCTGTAAATTGCTTTATGGCTTCCATGTTTCCTCTTTAATTCTTCCTCTTTCATCAAATTCCTAAATGGTAATTTAACTCATGCTTTAAAAGATCTTTTCGGATCATGCAGGCAGAGGAGATTCCGCAGTATGAAATCATGTTTCCCCTTCTAGGGGAAGATATTCAATACATGCAGGACCGTGATCTGATTTGAAAATTCATGGGCCTTTGGCCTTCCGAGAAGGCCCTCACATGGTGGACCAAAACTTGATGGAAGCCTAAAGGAGAGGTCACTCTCAAATTGGGATCCAAAGGATTCTCTACGACCATCTTCAACCTAGTGCAAGATCGAGAAAGGGTATTCCAAGGAGGACCATACTTCTTCATCTCTGTAGGCCTCTACATGAGGATATGGAAAGAGAACTTTAGCCTGGAAAAGGAGGAATTTGATGCAAACCCATTTTGGACCAGACTATACTCGCTCCCATAGGAGTATTGGAGCTTGAAAATCCTAGAAGGAATAGGTAACACTCTTGGTTCCTTTGTTAGAATTGTAGAATCCACCCTCCAAGGTTTCTACACCTTCTTTCCTTAGATCTATGTCTACCTTAATGTCTCTAAATATATACCTACCTCAATATTCCTCAGATATAGAGACACATATTGGCTTCAGACCCTTGACTATGAGCACATTCCCTTTCACCACCGAAAATTTCATGCTCATGGGCGCCTTTTCCGAGAATTCCCCCTAAACAAGAAATCTGAGCCCAAGCCCCTCCTGGAGAAAGATGAGGTGGGATTCAAAAAATTCCAGGATAAACGTAAAGCCCAAACAAAAGTCCCCACCCATCCCAACCCAAAAGGCCCCAACATCAGCAATAGTTTTGACTCCCTCACCCACCTTCCTTAGCAAAAATCCCCAGATCCAAACCCCTCGGTCAAAACCCAACAAATTGTCAAACCTAATATGGAACAAACCCCTTTTATTAAAAGCACTACTACTCCTCCCATTCCATACCCCCAACCCCAAAACCAAGATGAACCAATGATTCTGTCTGATTCCCCAAAGGTGGAGCAGGATGATCTAGAAGACATGGATCTGAAGGAGCTAGATCTGCAAGGTATATCAACAACATGCGAACAAAAAGAGGGACACTCAATACCAGATTAACAAATAATATTATTGTAAAGCGCTTTGATCAAATCAAGGAACAAAGAGAAGGGAGAAACGACACAAAAATGTAAGAACACTGG
>JASDQU010221638.1:0-12032 GCA_032191745.1 Picea mariana
TGACGTGGTGCTGTGATGTCACCCAGGGTGACATGGACCCAAGTTTGACGTGCCACGTGTCACTTGGATTCGTGTGTATCACATACCCTATAGACCCTCCTGGAATGTGACACGTGTCACCCCTGGCCCTTTACGCGTGTCAACCCCTGGTACGTGCCTGCCTAGACAAAGTGGTTTGTGAAGTGATCGAAAATCTGGGAGTCCAGGACTTCGAGACTTCAGGAATTCGGAGGATTTGGGGTGTAGCATTGTAGCAAGACCGAAAGGCTCGAAGGTCGGATCCACATGGCAAGCTTACGAGACTTCGGGAGTTCAGGACTCTGGGAGGTCTCGTGCATAGAAAGTAAAGAGGCGCTCAACACCGAAGTGCTGAAGTGTCACAACGTCGAAGTGCCAAAGTGTCGGAGTGTTGAAGTGCCAAATTCCCCACTGGCCTGCATGTTAGACGTCTGTGTGTTAGATGAAGATTGAGTCTAGTCGTGGGATCGGACGATGGATGAACTTCCACCGTGGATGAAGGGATTTGGAAGAAAATATGTGTGAGGTGGATCCATGTGGGCACCACATGGCCTTTGACTAATAGACGCCAGAAGAAATTGGAAAGGGTGTATCTGCTAGTCCGGAGCTTGGATTTGAGTGTGGAGGCAGCGGTTGGAGAATTCTAGACAAGAAGGACATGATAGAAATCTCGGAATTAGGATTTGAGATAGTTAAGGAAAATGAAATTAGGATGAACCACCCCTTAAAATATCATTTAGGGGTCGGGTTTGTTACAAAAATCGAAAACCCTAACCCTGGTAGATGAAAAGCCAACAATTTTGTGGACCCCATTTTTGGTAGTTTGGTGTATCAACTTCCCGGGGATGTAACTTTGTCATATGGTCTCCGTTTGGGGTGCACGATATCTTGTTGGAAAGGTATTGATGAGGAGATTAATTTCGGGGGCTCAATCAGATCCTTCGGCTAACATTGAGGTTCTCGATCGCGAAATATCTTTGTTTAGGCCCTCAAAATGGCCCCAGAAGTTTAGGAACCGAAAAAACTGCTAAAAATAGTAGATTGTCAGAAGACTGTTTTGAGCCAGTTGGAATAGGTGGGTGACCACCGATATCCACCTGGATCATTCACATTATCAATATACAAGGGTATTTTTACAGATTTATCTTACCGTCTCGTGTTGCTGGCTAATCTGCAATTTTATTCTATGTATACTTGGTTGTTTTCCAATTTTTAAGGGTTAAGGAACACCACAAGTGGTATCAAAGTTCTTTCCTGAGGTAGCATACCTATGAACTTTAGTAGATATTTTTTTAGACTACAGACGTGTTTTGACGTCTTTAAATAACAAAACGATTTGTTTTTCAATAGGTAAACTTGATTTGCGAAATACTACACACTAGAAATACAAGTGAAATCACATTGTTGAAAACCTTTGTAACTCCTTGTTGGTACCTGTTTGATTAGTATTGCATCGAACAACATATGTATATGAAATATCACTTCCACATACCTTCATGTATATCAAAATTTCCCTAGGTATACATGAAACAAAACATACATCAACCGATGAGTCATCTTGTTGATATAGTACATCAATAATAACACTCAAGGAGATCACTCTCTAGTGCATGGGTGGTGAGTTTGTACAACTAAGGGCACAGTTGAGCCTCCTTAGTTAGTTCCCTGAGATATTGGGACGAGTACTACTATTGGAAACCACAGAGAGCTATAGTACCTAACACTTCTCTACTTTAGGACCCTACAATTACCCAACGAAATTCCTACATCTCTGCATCCAGAAGGAATTTGAATATTTTGTCACTACAATAATAATCAACCAGGAGTAATACTTCCATGGGAGTAACACTTAGAAAGAAAAAAAAAAGACTATAAATTGGTCCCGTTGGCACCATTGTGTGGGATATATCTCAAAAGATTCCTCTCATTATGTTGAACGTAGGGGTGTACCTCTTAAATAACGATTTTTAGGTGGACCCGATAATACAATGATTTGGGGTATATCTGAAAAGACTCCTTTTATGCTATTGGCCACAGTGAGATAAGTGGAGAATAGTACTTCCATAAAATCTTAGGTGGTCCCATGGTTCAAATTTGCAACATGGCCAACTCAGAGAACCAACCATAATCCCCACCAGCTCATAACCCACAATAGGACCATCCCACTCAGCACCAACAACTAGAAGACAAGGTGGCTAACATGGAGTCTTCACTCAAATATATAGAGGTAATAGTGAAAGAACAATATGGACTTTTGAAATTCTTACAAAAACAAATAAATATCCATGTAGGAGAGCCACACATTGATCCAACCAAAGAGGAATTTACCACCCGGCCTGAAGTACTGAAGACACATGTATTTCAGGGTAATCACCACCTACACATTCATGATTTTGTTTTCCAAAGGTTGGCATCAAATAAAAACTCAGAATAGAATGAAAAGGTGATAATCTCACTTAAGGCTCAAGCATACCTTATAAAAGTTTCACTTCTCTATTTTCTCATGTCCCTCTTTGTCTTTCTCTCCTTATTTTATATCTTCATGAAGTAATTAGGTAGATCAACTAGCTTTTTCTTAAAAATTAATTAACTTTTATTTAAGAGAGGACAATTTTTTTATCATAAGGGTAAAATACGTTTTAATAATAGGTGGTGTTCCACTGGATCTTCATTTCCTTATTTTTCATAAATTTCCTTGTAACTCCAAAATAATTTGAATATATATATATATATATATATATATACAATTCCATATCAACAAATAATTGTACCTCCCAAATATCAAAATAGTATGATGTTTAAGGTTTCCAAAAATGAATATCACATGCGTGTTGTTTGTCCCAAAACAAAGTATCAAATGTCTAGAATAAAGATTGTTATGATACAAATTAAAAAAGATGAGGGTATTTCTTCCTGAAATATTCTTCTCTTTCTTTCCTGCCTTTAGACACTTCTAGTCTAAGATTTAGTATGTCCTCGAGAAAATAATTTTTCTCTTCGTACTTACTTACTTCTAGATGCATGTCACTAAAGGAAACTTCTCTTTTACCACTTTCTTCTTTTGTTGATTGTTGTTTTGAGTGTATGGAGGATGATTGGGATGCCTCGGTACTAGGGGAAGTAATAGGTTTCTTTCCTTTATCCATTTGAACTTAATGGGAGGAAACTCTATGGTATTTTGGAGGAGAACGAGCTACAGAAGTAGTTGATGTAACAAATGGTGTTTTGTGAGGAGGTAGAGGAGGATTTATAGGCCATTGCATGACACCGGAGGGAGGATTTATTGGGTTGTTGTCCCAACAATCATTCACTGGTTGAACATGAGGCTCGAGAAAGTCCATGATATTGGGGTGTGGATGTAAAGGTGCACTGGGAGGATCTAGGGGTTGAGGTAAAACAGGCTGTCCACCAAGGTTCAAGTAACCCGTTTGCACCAGTTGATTAAATTCATCTGAATTGACATCAAAATGGATAGAAAATCTCATCCTCTTGTGCCTCCTTTGCTACCAAAATACATTTGACATTCTGCCTCTTCTCCCTTTTTTACCTATGTTCCCTCCTATGTTAATCCCTATGCCAAAGAAGCTCATCTAATTACCATTATCATTTGATCATTCCAAAATATTTAGAGTATAATACAAGACATAACATAAATAAACATTCATTACAAAACTTGTTAAAAATGATTTAATCATGGATCTAAATATAACATAATAATTCAAGAATAGAAGGGAGAAATGAACATGAATAATCATGAAAGGGAAGAAAATCCAAAACCCATCTTTCCACTTCCAATTTCCATAATCTAAACTTTAAATCCTCTTGAATATTTCTTAAAAAATTCTCTATTATGAATATCCATAATCTAAACTTCAAATCCTCTTGAATATTTCTTAAAAACTTCTCTATTTTGAATAGTCCAAAGTTCCTTTTAAACATATGGGTATGGATAAGAATGAAAATGAAAAAATATATGGTTAAGACAAATGATAAAGAGAATATATTTTGTGAAAAGTGATATATAATGATATTTATACCAATCCTCTCAGCTTTGAAATGGTTGCAACAATGAACAACAAGAGTGGTTGAGCCAAATGAAATAGTGGTAGCTTCCCAACACTTCACCAACAAACTAAAATGCAATAGAGGTAACCCTAAAAACTTTCAAGGAGAGGGTACGCGTGCTTGGTAACATAGATACTCTAGTCGCTTCAAATTAATGCATGGGGCATGTAAAACCCACTCACCACCCATGCGTTGTCAACCTCCAAACAGTACCATATGAAATAAACTACCCCCTACATAATGCTAAAAACATATGTGATATGTGTGTTGAGCCATGACTATGGTCTAGACTAATCATAGGATATGACCTTTGTCATATATCAACCACTTGTTTGTTGGTCTTTTCATGAACTATATACTTTGCATATCATTTGCTTGTAAAAAGTATTGTGAACAATAAACTTTGCATACTATATTCATGTGAAACATAAACCATTTTCATGTCACACTATGTTTGCTTGTTTTTGCAATCTATCCAATGCCACTTTCATCACAAGTTTGATGCATTTTATCACTGCAATATAGCTCATTTGAAATATAAGATGCATATGCTATCTATACAAATAAGTGTTTTGTATGATCTTTTAAACCATGATCCTAGTATATATCTATCTTTAAACCATTTTTTGTCTTGAAAATATATATACTCATTTAGAAAATATCCTAGGATGCTAGGAATCATTAAGCCAAAGATTGATTGTCATGAAATTGATACCATGACATAATGTTGAGAGTGAGAATACCATACATGAACCTTATCATTTCAGTGTTTTCATCTAGGGGACCCCACCTATTATAATTATTTAAAATTCTTTAAGTGAGTTATAGGTTTCACAACTTTTTGGAATAGGTGACGAAGCATGAGTCAACATAAGACTTGTAAAGGCTCCATTTCATGGACATAGTTTGTGAAAATACTTTATGCTCGTTTTGAGAATGACACTCGCGATTTGGAACTCCTCACAAAATTATGCCAAAGAGGTACTGTTATCCCCCACTTTTAGGGATAACTAAGGAGTTTATGTCTCGAGGCCCACAGGTCCTAGACATGGAGTATCGAGAGCCAGATCGACTTGAGAATGGTCCTAGAGGGCCCATCTTTTCTTCCCTTCAACACCTCCACGTTGTCAGTAGCAGTAGCATCCATCACCTTCGGCTTGGTCCTGTATCAAAGATGGTTCTTTCTCCATGAGGTAATGAGTCCGGGTATCATGGTATGTGTCACTCTGATCCTCAAAACCTTTGAATATGTGCATCTAACTCTTTTTGTTTCTAACAGGTGCTTGGATATTATACTTATCCACTTTACCATGTCGGGGGGGAATGACATGATTCCCTAGTAAGCCTGTACCCATAGGTTTTGAGTTTCCACTGGGGGGATTCATGAAAATTCATCGTCTGCCCCTGTCATACTTATCACTTTCCATCTTATTTCCCTCTCATCCATACCATTACATTTTTCCGGGCATTGGGTTGGCTAATCATTTAAGGTTTTCACCTTTCCTTTTGGGAAGAAGGAGATAAAGGCCCAGAAGGTAAAAGCAAGCTAGTAAAAGACAAAAGCCTAAAATAAATAAAACTCGAGATGCTTCACCCAAGGATCCCCGAGAAAGAAGTAAAAGGCTTCTCAGCAAGAAACAAGAGGGACCCATAAAATAATAAAACCAGACCTAATCATAGGATAGGGGGTCTCATCACGAGCCAGCCTATTAGGTCCATGGGAACCTAGCGGTATAACACTACTAGCAGTTGGTTACCACGTCAGGGGGTCTCATCACGAGCCAACCTTCTCACTTCCATGAAAGTGCTTGTGGGTAACATTTTCATCACTGGTCACCACGCTAGGGCAGTGTCCCATGATTAGCCTTTTGAAGAAAAAGGAATAAAGAATAAAGAATAAAAGGAATGAATGGGCTTGGAAACATTTGCATCCAGGACAGGTGCAACTCACCTTCTACAAAGGAACCCACAGGTAAGATTTGCATTTCCCTTCTTTCACTGCACCCCTTGTCAGGACATCCCTTATCCACCTCACCCATCTAAATGACTTGGATTTAATCTCTTCCGGAAACATCCCTTTTCCAGTAGACACTAGCCCAATAGGACGCCCTGTCACTTCCCCAAACTTGCATTGCAGATTTGTATAATGTCTTTGAGAACTTGACTGGGTAAAAGGGGTTTTATGCACATGTTTAATAATATTGATGATTAGATGTGATTGAAATTGCTATGATCCCTATGACTTATGAGCCCATGGAGGGCACATCTGTTGATGTGCAGGATCATACTCGACGGACAGGTACCACATTGGACAGGTAAACATGGGGAGATGATTAGTTCGGACCTCCATGGGGCTGAAGAGACCACCAGATGGATGTTGAGACCCCGGGAGGGAGCAGAGATAGGACAGAGGGGTTTGCACCGAAGAAGAGGAGGACGTTCCACAGAGGCACCCTGCCAGAGCCTTACCTAGGGGGGTTGTACCCTTTTCATTGGAACATTGGCCTTGGAAGGCCTAGGACATCACTTAGGAGGCTCATGACATCATCCAGACTTATGCACGTTTTGGGAGACAGTCATGGCATTTTGGCACGTGTGGCAGATTGGAGAAGCCCAAGGAGGGAAAACGTTTTTCTCCAGGAGGCTACATTTTCCCTAGAAAGGGATAATGTCACCCTAGAAAGGGGATGACATCTCACTTTTGCTTGATTAGTGTTTAGTTTATAACATTTAATGTAAAACAAAATTATTTTGGTATTTTTTCCTTGTCGGCCTTTTAATGACCTAAAATTTAATTAAGGTCATTGGTATGGTATATATTGAGGGTTTTTAGTCTCATATTTTCATCATCTTTCACTCACACAATAGCGAGGTCTTAAATTTGGGCCCTCATTTAGGGTTTTTGGCTGAAAATTGGTGCGCACTTGTTGAAGGAGACTATTTTTGGACTACATTGGCATTTATTCTTGGTGGAAGGTTTACAACTAGGGTTTGGCTACTTGAATGCATGGTTTATGTAAGTGAATTTCTGCAACACTTCTTTATTGAATGGTTATGGTACTATTTACTTGCATTTTGTTATTATAATTTTCTGAATTAAAACCCTAGGTGACAAGCACATGATAAGGTCCTTGTCTCATGTCCCTACCAAGTTAAGAGCTATTTTGATTTGTTGAAGTAAGATAGAGCCTTGCCATAGCAACACTCTATCCACATTCTTCTAGCCTAACTGTTTTTTACTTGTTATTGAGCTAAGGAGGAAAATGTATCAAGGACTAGGGTTTCTACACCTTGGTGAGTCGTTTTCCCCTATGGTTTGTTTGATGAATCCTTGCCTTAGCAACACTTTATCTTCAAACTCTCTTGTCTTTAGCCCTATAAATTCTTACTCAAGCTAGTCGATTTCATCTTGCCAATAAGATAAAGAAGGAGGAGAAAGCACTGAGGCCTAGGGTTTCTACACCTTAGTGAGCCTTTCCTCCCTAGGGTTTCATTTTTGAGGCCTTGCCTTAGCAACACCTCAACATTTAACCCTTTTGTCTTTGGTATTTTTATTATCATTTAGCCCTTCAACATTTATAGCTATCTTTGACTCCATTTGCCCTAATAATGCACTGATCTAAGACTTCATGTGTTGAGCACCTTGATCACACACACATCCAAACTTTGAACAACCTTTAACTCTTACTAACCCTATATTTTAGACTAACAATTACTAACTCTATTGCTACCATAATCCACTTGTGTTACACTTATACATTGCAACATTTATTTGTCTTTAAAGCAATTGAATGATTGGCTAAAGCGTTGCTTCTAACATTAATATTTTTTACATTGATTGCCATTGATAATTGTGAAGTCCCTTTAGCCTTTATGGTGAAGTGATATATCACAATCATTTCTAGTTTATATCATTGATTTACTTCATCTATATCGTTATCAATTGCTTTATATCAGAAGCCCGTGATTATATGAAGTACTAACCAAGCAAATATCCTTGCGCATGTATAGTTTGCTTGTTGCTTTGTCTCGGGAAGGTACACCTTTTTGGTTATTACTTATCTTTATTGGCTGATTAGACGGGACTATCTAATCGGTGGTGACTTTTGAGGGGGGATTTATTACTTATCCTTTATCTTTTTCCTTCTCAAAACTCCAGGTCACCAGGGATGTCTCCCTTGGGCCTTACCTCCCTAAATAGAAAGAGCTATCCCATTGAGGTGACAGTGGTGGGATAGTCTCAGTTTCACCAGTTTGACCTTCTTCCATCCATCTTTAACCTTAACTACAAACTATGAGATAACATTGCGGCACTGTTTTTGGGGAACATCGAGTCAATTCTCCTCAAGACGACACTTTTCGGTAAATCTTGCCTCAAGATTCTTTATCTTACAAGCTTACCTGGTGACTCCACTTAGGGTGTTTTCCCTTTTCCTTTGATAGTTTCAAGAAAATTATCTAGTGACTCCACAATCCGCAAGGAGGTACAATAACCCTCCTCAATCCTTTAGAAGAAAGCCTCTCTGAAACTCTCCTATAGTAAAATCACTTTTCAAAGGGAATCTTCCTTTAAAAACAATGTCTAGCACAACAACTCAGACCAATGCATTGAACCTAGGAAATAACCAAAGTAAGTGGTCGTCCAGTCTCTTCAAGCCGCTAGACATGTTAGCCATACTAGGCTACCCTAGGCAAATGCCACCCAAATATGAGAAGTGGTTGCCTAATTTTACCGGTACTGATGCAATCAGTGCCGAAGAGAATATGAGCATTTTTGGGGCGTTTTTTCAGCTTCACCCTGTTAGTGATGATGTTGAAGACCTAGTCATGAAATTGTTCTCTGCTACCCTCCTTGATGCTTCAAGGTGTTGGTATCTTAGTTTTATGAATGGAAGTATTAAAACCATGGACAAAATAGAAGAGGCATTTCTCAAGATATGGAGTATCAAGGAAGATCCCAACATGTTATTAACTAGGTTAAATTCCCTTTGGAAGCATGAAAATGAGACCATCCAAGAGTTCCACACTAGGTTTTAAACTCTATTGCAAAAGATTCTTGTAAGCCATCATCCAACCGATAATTACCTTGTCTATATCTACACCAAATCTTTCACTTCTTAACTAGGGTATCTCCTCAGAGACAAAAACCCCCAAACAATCCAAGAAGATCAAGAATTGGCTACCAAGATTGAAGGCAACCTCCATTCATTTAAGATTGAGCCTTTCAAAGATCCAAGGGCCAAAATGGACACTAAACCCAAGATAGTCCACAATACCGAGCCCACTTCATACCTTTGCGCCAGTATGGAAAAATTACAAGCAACCATGGATGGCATGATAAAAAATCAAGAGCTAATGATGAGTAGAATTGTCAACTTGGAAAGAGCCCAAAGCCAAGAACCTAGGGTCCCGTACGAAGGTCAATTCCAAAAGGGGAACCAATTATATAAACCAAAGAATGATCAAGAGGTTCCAAACACTTTAGCTCCTGCACATATCGTGGATGAAAATCCTTGGTGTTTGCAGTGTAGTAAAGCACATTGGGAACATGAGTGTCCTTACAACAATGATGGCCATGAACAAGTGAACAATATGGGTCATGTCATGGAAGGCCCCCAAATAAATATCATTGTTGAAGAACATCGAGAGGGCGTAAAAGAAGTAGCCAGGCTAGCTAGAATGGAAGTAATAAACAATCTAGACCAGGAATAAAAAGAGAAGTTGAAGAAACAAGAGTTCCAGGTGTATAGATGAAATAAGTTGAACCAACCCATCTCTACCATTCCTGTGGCAGCTCAAATGAAACCTCAACCCTCAGACAATATCCTCCCTATGACTTCCAAAACCAAGAGGGTGGACTTAAACTTTGATTTTGAAGGGGCACTATCTAAGATGCATGTAACCATCCCTTTGAGAGAAGTCATTAAGGTACCATCTGTTAAAGAACGATTTGAGAACTTCTTCAACGAATCAGATGGACCCATAGACCCTCCTATTATGTTGCAAGCTGATCACTTTAGGGTCCAATATGACGAACATCCCCCCTTATTTATGACCTTGATAATGAATAAAAAGAGCCTTAACAACTGCATGCCGGATTCAGGGGTCGGTGCTAATATGATGTCCCTCAAGGTCATGCAACAAATAGGTTTAAAATTCACATGACCTTATAGGAACATGTGTGGATTTGAATCTAAAGAGATACCCACACATGGGGTAATTGAGAATGTTGAAGTTTTCCTCAAAGAATACCCCGAGAAAATGATCCACATGGACATAGTGGTAGTAGACGTCCCAGATGTGTGGGGGATGTTGTTGTCTAGGAAGTTTTCCTCAAAACTGGGAGGTAATCTTGATATGGACCTCACTTATGTGAATATACCTTTGAAATATGGAACTACAGGTCATCTCCCGAATGTACCTGTGACTACAACCCATGTGCAAGAAGCTAGTGATCCCATCAAAGATGACAAAGCACATGAGAAAATCATGGAAAGTCTTCCTGATTTTTCATCGAATGATATGCCTTTTGCAACGGAGGAAGACTTCGATCAGATTCAATGGCCCAAGAAAGAATAATATCAACAACTCCTAGACAAATATAAATACAATGAAGTTGGGACCGTGAGGTTGCTAAAAATAGGAGAAAGTGACATCTTGATTCGGCCTTCCCAGCAGGAAGTCTTTACTGCAGAATCCCACCCTCCTCCCTCTACATAGTACACCAGGGTTTTTCAAGGGACATCCAAATACAAGATTAGAGAGTACAAGGAAGGGGATGTATTATGGATGTGGGATACCAAGAAAGGAGAGCCAACTAATGTCAAAGTAAGTACTCAATCTTGGCTCAGGACTTTCAAAGTTAGAAGAAAATCAGTTGACGACTCTTACTACTTGTCCACTTTGGAAGGAAGAAGGTGCCCATTACCAGTCAATGGGAACCTCCTCAAACCCCACCAAGGTGGTGGGACCTGACTTCACAGGTAAGTGCAGGTAAGTAGGTAGGCATTTTGCATTCAATGTATATACCATTGCATTGCATGCTAGAGTAGTTTTCTTTCACACTTGTACATATGATTGCTTTTATTTCAGTTATATATATATATATATATGTGTGTGTGTGTGTGTGTGTGTGTGAGTTGGGGGTGATATCACCACCCCAAGTGATTACTAATAGTTTCTATTGAGATCAAGAAGGTTAACATGTTATGCTAGATATGTTGAGGTTCTCATGCGCTCTACGGTGATCACATGTCCCCGAGTTGGAGCCAGATGTTATCCCCCACTTTTAGGGATAACTAAGGAGATTATGTCTCGAGGCCCACAGGTCCTAGATATGGAGTATCGAGAGCCATATCAACTTGAGCATGGCCCTGGAGGGACCATTTTTCTTCCCTTCAGTGCCTCCACCTTGTCAGCAACAACAACATCCATCATCTTCGGCTTAGTCCTGTATTAGAGATGGTTCTTTCTCCATGAGGTAATGAGTCCGGGTATCATGGTATGTGTCACTCTGATCCTCAAAACCTTTGAATATGTGCATCTAATTATTTTTGTTTCTAATGGGTGCTTGGATCTTATACTTATCCACTTGACCATGTCTGGGGGGAATGATAGGATGCCCTAGTAAGCCTGTGCCCATAGGTTTTGAGTTTCCACTGGGGGGATTCATAAAAAGTCATCGTCTTCCCCCGTCATACTTATCATTTTCCATCTTATTTCCCGCTCATCCATCCCATTACATTTGTTTGGGCATTGGGTTGGACAATCATTTAGGAATTGCACCTTTCCTTGTGGGAAGAAGGGGCTAAAGGCTCAGAAGGTAAAAGAAAGCAAGCAAAAGATTAAATCCTAAAATAAATAAAACCTCAAGATGCTTTGCCTAGGGATCCCCGAGAAAGCAGTAAAAGGCTTCTCAGTAAGAAACAAGAGGGACCCATAAAATAATA
>JASDQU010221639.1:6755-17786 GCA_032191745.1 Picea mariana
AAGTCTGAATGGATGGAATTAAAGTGCCCAGATATGTAACTAAGGTCCAATTCCAAACCCCCCTTGTCGTTCTTCCTTTAATGAAGGGGGAAGGTCCGATATGGGCGGCTCCATGTGGGTCCCCCTTAATTGCTTACTGCCTTCACCCCCTTGTGACAAGTGTCTCCACTCTTCCTCCCCTAAGACCCTATCACATCTCCCACTTCCCTACTACCCTTCACCACCACACACCTATCCTCCACTATCCCAGGTTTCATTCCCCCATTCCCTTCATCCTTCTTATTTCTCGACACCTGTGCCCTCATGCTCCATGTCACTTCCACCTGTGTCCTATCGATATTTCTGTGGAACTCCTCGTCTAGTGTCATAGCCCTTGATTCTCCGCTACCTGGTGCTTCCACCTCAACACCCCTCATCTCACCTCCACATTGTTGGCACCATCGCCTTCCCCTCCAGATCCTCATCCACGTTCACAGGTTGGCCCCCCTCATAGCAATCCAACAAAGTAGCAGCGGCCAAGGAAAGGCCACCACTTCTTCCAAGGATAGAATTGACCAGGCCTTACCTAATCTCGAGAAATAAGTTATTAAGGTGGGTGACAGTGGTTGAACATCGTCTCCTTCCATAAATAAAAGGTCAGAAAGAGACAAAGTGCAAGAGGTGACTGTCAATCCAGCCTGAAAAAGATTGCATCTGATAGCCGACTGCATTGGCAGTCTACCCGACATCTGCATGCTCAGCCTGACAAGGAAAATTACCAACGCAAAGCCATAAATGCAGAAAATATTGCATATTCAGCAACTGAGCCAGCTCCAAGTATTTAGAGGATTTTTTTCCATTTTTGTTAGTATCGATGGTAGAGCTAAGCTCCCTATTATAAAGTTTTAATGAAGTAATGGTTTCCCGGGTCATGCGTATGTACGTGAGACTTCTTGTATAATCACAGTCAACTTCTTTCATTTCTTTGTAACTCATGTGTTAGAACACTTGGGTGTGGATGATCCAGTCAAGAGTAGTTTTTTTGTTGTGATGGAGGTTTGATTATAGTGGCATAACAACTAGTTTTAACAGGATTTTCATGTTATCTCTCTTCTTTCTATACCAATTAACGCAGGCATGGAGGATCCAATCGAGTTGTTATTATAGCAGTTTGATCACCTCGCTGTTATAGTTGTGACTTTCTCGAGTCATATCCTGGTGTCTGAAGCCATGGTTCAATATGAGCTTGCACTTGGATATTTTCTTATTGCTTGTTCACTTACTCACCCTTTACTACACTTACTGACTGAAGTTAGATTGAGACCTCACCTGCCCATGCTTTTCTTGGCCCAGGATTCTAAGTTAAAAGGATATGGTTTTGTTTTACTTCCATTCGGTCACATTTTATAAAACCAACCCATGACATAAAATATTGATGGGTATCAGGCTTACTCCTGCTACAATCCAGGAGTGACTTATCGTACTAACACACATGAGCTGCGCTAGGGGCCAAAACACCGGTGTTGGCTGTAGAAAGAAGCCACTACATTTTCCAAGTGCCAAGTCGACTCGGCCCCACCTTGATCCCATTGCAGAAAGATAATGAAAGTGAGAGGTGGTTGAAAACTCGTCTCACCACATAAATGGAAAACATGCAGAGAGTGACCGTAAAGGAAGACTCTCAATCTAAAGCTTCCTTATGAAAAAAATTTCCTGTAAAGCACATAACTGCACCTTGCTCACATTTGAAATGAGGAGGCATGCACAATCTGAAAAAGGAGGCATCAGCTGAAAATGTTAATGCGGTGGTCTAATCACACTCCTAGTGGTTGCAACATTTTTAGTATATATAGGCAGTTTTGATCTTTTTTTAACAGGATGGTTGAGCTAGGATCTCGTATTGTAAAGTTTTAATGTAGCTCTGGTTCTCTAGTTATGTAACTTGATTTGAGACTTCTGGTTTAATCTAAGTCAGGTTCTTTTACATATTGTTTCCCTCTAATGTTGGAGTGTCCATGACTGAAATATTCACATTGATTTTTATGGTCGTATTATAATGTAGGTTCAATTGCAGTTCTGTTGTAATGTTCTTCAGCCTTTTTTAAAACTTTGAATCCAAGAGGATCTTGTTTTCCGAGTTTCTCCTCCTTAGGCTGCTGGAAGACTTGATGTCCATAGAATACCTATACATTCTTATCTCTAGTTCTTCCTCCTACTCACCCTTACTACAACTTACTAACTAAAGTTAATCAAGACCTCACTTGCTTGTGCATGTTGGTCCAATTTTCTAAGTTAGAACGATATTATCTTGAGTCTGCACCCATTTGACCCCCTTTAAATGTATTTTTTGTGGCATATAAACTGATGGGTACTGGGCTTACCTTCAACGCAATCTAGAGGTTACTTCTAGTGATAACATTTCTGGCATCGTTGTCGGGGAATGAATTGAAGACCTTTCCTTGGGTAGAACAACAATGAACTTTTGATTCTAAAGGTGCATCAGATATCATAACCTTTGAAGATTTTCCTTTCACTTGGTGAGTCCACTGTGGCGAATCCACTGAGGCGAATCCACTATTTCAGTGTGTCTGCCTCTGGCTACAGATAGAGCCCCCTGGGAGAACACAATGATCAGATATAGTCTTTTATGGTGAAAAAATACCAAACATACTTAGACTGTGTATCATTCACCTGGCGACTCCATGGTTAAAGGATTGATTGGAAACTCCATTGTTCTGAAATGGAAAAACTTTTGTCTTGAAGGTTTTCTCCTTTTAAATTCTCTACTCTTCCTGGTTTTCCCAATGTTGTTCCTACTCCAAACGAATGGGGCGATTTCCTACCCATATTTGGAGAGCATAAAGAGGAAAACCCTACAGAGCATCTCCGTGAGTTTCATGAACTCATGCATCAATGGGAGATACATCATGAGGATGTAATTATGAATATCTTCATGTTCTCATTGGACGGGGATGCCCGTGAGTGGTATCGGTCCTTGCCCTCTACTAGCATCTCCTCCATGGAGCAGTTTCATGCATCTTTTAATAAAAATTGTCAAATTTTTTATTCTTCGAAGTTAATCTGTCATAACTATTGTGAGGATTATAGAGATGGTGTTCAGGACATAGTTCGTTCTTGCAAAATCTATGAGGATGAGGGACATCCCCTAGAGGAGATGATGGAGCTGATACAATCACTTTCTGCAAGTATAGAGGAATTGAAGGCAGATTTTTCTCGTCGCTTTTATGAAGAAAATACAAAGGATATTCTGGTCCTGGAAACAAATGTTCTTGGCATCCCTGCTTATGATGAAGAAGTGATGTCGAATACTGACCAAGAAAAAATGATTATTGATGAATATCCCAGTGAATATGACAAAGAGAATATCTCTCCCATGATTCTTGCTTATTATGATTATGAATCTAATCCTTGGGAGAGCCATGAATGAGAAAAGGAGGATCCAAATGCACATTTTATCTCTTGTTAAGAACCTGAAAATGAGAAGATATCACCTGGTACCAGCCATCCCGTGTATGACAACTATGAATCAGATTCTGAGCTGGATATGTAGGATTTCCAGGAGCATACAGTAGAGTCTTATCCTCTATTCACTAAAGAAAAATATTATGAGGAAATCATCCATCTTGGACCTGTAGAAGGTACTAAGCAACAAATTGAAGAGAAGAGATTTGCCACAATTATTGTTTATGATGATTATGAATCTAACCCTTGGGAGATCCATGAAGAAGAAAAGGAGAACCATAAGGGGAAGTCTATCTCCTGTCTAGAGCTTACTAGTGAGCAACCATCGCCTGATATTAGTCAGCCTGCACCAAACTTTCACCCACCTGTGCTTGCCAAGGACATTCATCCTAGTGTGAACAGCTGCAAGACAAATCAGGCTACCTGTTGCAATTTTTTTGGATTTTGCCACTTGTCCCATGAGCCTATGGAGGAATACATGGAGTTGTATTTCCTTCATGTTTTGAAGCCACCCAGATTTATCCTGACCTCAACATTAGGAGGAAAGATGAAGAATGTAACCATTCTGTTGTCATGGTTGCATTATCTATTATCAATCATTAACGGAATAAACAGATTTGCATTTGGAAAGTTGCTTGAATGGCTATGGTCGAAGTTTTCTTTCACCTATCACTCTATAAAAATTAAATTAGTTTAGGACTGTACATAAAAAATATCCTTGGAGCATGTGTGTTTATTTTTGTTTTTACTTATCGACATGTATTCCTCAATAAGGTATTTTTAGCTTGACTCCATATCCCAATGCAGAAGGTGATTGGAACTGCAAAAGGAGTTCTTAGAGACTCGCAAGGAGGACTCTATGCCCATGGAGCCTAATGTTATCAGATATTCTTGTAGGGGGATGTTTTTCCTTTGGATTTGGCCCTTGGGTGACAAAATGAGAAAGAAGGGGGCTTAAAAAACCACAAATGTGTGTCATCCAAAGTCGGGGCACATTGTGCCAAGGCGTGCACATATTGGAGGGGTGGTAGCACTCACCAAGATCTAGTTCAGGAGTTTGGGGATTAGGAGAGTCAGGAGTGGCTCACATCAGTTCACCTGAAGCCCGAAGTCATGAAACACTCAAGAGTGGTCCCAAGGTCACAACCTAAGGTCATGTGGAAAGTTTGGCACCCATCACAAGGAGCCTCAAGCATCAGATGGAAAGAAAGCCCAACCATATATCCGAGTAGGGCAATTTCATCAAATCGGGAGTCGGGGATTTTGTTGTCAAGTTATTCTTCTCTTCAGTTCTTCCTCCTGCTCACCCTCACTACAACTTACTGAGTGAAGTTAATCAAGAGCTCACCTTCTTGTGCATGTTGGTCTAGTTTTCTTAGTTAGAACGATATTATTTTGAATCTGCACCCATTCAACCCCCTTTAAATTTATTCTTTGTGACATATAAACTGTGGGTACTAGGATTACCTTCAACTTAATCTAGAGGTGAATTATAGTGCTAACAAGGAGGTCATCAATCACCTCGATGTGAAAGACTGAACCCAACATAGGGTTTGGCCCAGTTCATTGCCAAGCCACCAGGTCACCCACTCGATCCTCCCCCAACAGCTGGGGATCAACAGATAGGCCCATCCCACAGAATGGGAGCCCCATAAAAAAATATACATCCTCTGTAGCAGAGAATGTTAGTTTCTCACCTCTAACTATGAAGGACTGTAAATCAGTGCTCTACATCCTGATCAAGTATTGAAGCAGGAACTCCTGCAACCATATCAGGGGGCATTCGAATAACTTGAGAAACTCGCAGGCTGTCAGGTGTCTCTACACACCCAAATTCTCTCTCAATGCCTCTCGTAATCGATCCCGGTCACACTCTCTCGAGTGGACCAACATGGTGCTATATACTTTGTTGATCACCTGCATCCATAGATACAAATTTGATCAACCTCATTATCCATCAAAAAACATAAAAATATAAGAAAAAAAAAAACCTTAGCCTTGCCCACAATGCGTGGATTTCACCCAGACAGGTGCACACATGTGCACACTTGTTCTTTGCATAGTTGTGCACTCATGTGTCGTTGTTTGAGAAACAAACTTGCATGAGTGCACAACTATCAGTCAGACAGGAGCGCATCTCATGTGCACTTGTATTTCCCACCCCCGCACCCACATGCATGGTTGTGTCAAACACAACCACACATTATGTGTAGGAAATTGAGTTATACCCACACACATATGCACGAGTATTCCCCCTTCTCCCACACACTTGTGGGCCCCTACCCTTAAATCCCCCTGTATGGCCCTGCATACAACCCTCACCTAAAAATTATGAATTTCACAAAGTGTGGGATGATAGGACCACTAACCTATCTCTCACCACTCTCAAATCAGTAGCCTCATGCTCCTGCAATCTCTAAATCTCCTCACAGCTATCTCGTCAACTCAACAATAGTGACAGGTACAAATGAGGTGGAATTGCGGGCCCACCAGCCATATATAGCCCCTTTTTACAAACTTCCACACTTTGTTATAGGAGCCCAGAGCCTCCATTTTTTGATCCATTCTCAACCACAAGATCTTGATCCTGCCATATACACATTCACATTCCTCGGGTCATCATCTACACTTGGCCCTAGAGGAGATTTTTTCTCACGTCACATTCAGGTACTCATGCTCACTTTCATTTTTATCAAATAGTTGTTATATGTTCTTTCTCATCATATATTGTTCACGTCAGGTATTTGTTTTTCATGTGTGCAGGTACTTGTGCATCAAAGCTTAGAACCCCTTTAGGTATATGTTCGACACTGGCATGTAATTATTCACTCTATAAATCAATTGCATATCCAAGTCAAAACCTCTGACATTTACCTTTAGGGTCCCTACATTTGTCTCTACAATATGTTCTTCTCTACAACATTTTGGTACTGTCATCCAATAGCACTGTCCCCCACATGAATTTTCCCATTCATAGTTCCCCCTGACAAGTTGACACTCATGTTGATTTCACCCCCTCGGGATGGGAGTCCCGATTGTATTTTACATTTCTGATAATGAACCCCATACTTCTTCTCATCATATTGCTAACCTTTCCAATGGACCCCCGGATCATATCATCTCAGTTCTATTGACTTCATATCCATATTTTCATTAGCCATCCATCTCATCCACCATTAGTTTTCCCATCTGCAGATTTTCCTCCATATATTTACCTACTACAAAATCCCACCCATGGGGCCCCCACCCTCCACTAGTTCTCTTTCACAAACTTGCACCCTCACAGGCCAATCCATCTTTCACTGGGGCACCCATTTCTGTATCTATATACTCAACCCAAATTATTCTTTATTTCTTTGGTAATTGTAAAAAGACTTTGTTTTTAGCATATACATAGCTTTTTCTTCGTCATCCTCAATGGCCTTCTTTTTACCCAGAAAAGCAACCCATGTTTCCCTTGGTTGGGGCATCCACCCTTTTTTCCTATCAACTTCGTTAACAAACCCTAAGTATCCCAAGTCCATGTACCCACGATCTCTGAGTTTTCCCACTTTGTTATCCTCTAGCATAGTTTAACCCCATATCTAGTTGTCCCCTTGATGCTAGATCCAATTTTACAGTTGCTACCAATCATCCTTCATTTCCCCAACCAAGGGAAGTCTTGAGTCTCACAACATATTGACTTCGTTCATATTACATGTCAGTACCTGATATCACCTATTACTCAGTGTATTTCACGAAGCCCTTTTCTTCTTGCAATCGCATATCCCTTTCTGTTGACATTGGCATAGTTTCCATAAGGGCGATAGTATCTTGACTCTCATTACCTTTTCAATAAGGAGTCTCGAATGACACAGAGAGAATCATCACTGCTCTTTGATTCCATTGACCCCCATAACATTCAACTTCAACAAACTCTCATGCTACGATGGGTCTTACTATGTGACTATTGCAGTTGTTTCATACCAGTCGAAGACCTCTGAATTTGCTAGGCCATCAATGCCTATTAGTCATCGACAATTCTCACAATTGTCCTTGCCTCACTTCATATTTCATTCACCATTCATACCTGTCATCTGTCGTTATCAACCTCCCCCGAGGGCGTTGCAGTTATCTACATCATCATTCATCAGGGGTGATTTTAAGAATGGAAATTTATTTTAAAATGTAGAAACCTTAGCGAATTTTACTAATCCTTCAAATGCCAACTATAAATGTTTGGCGATAGTTTTGTAAAAACATTCAAATTTATAAGGATTTTATATAGTTTGTATAAAAGTTTTGTGATTTTTAAGGTAAAATAATTTTATTCTATAGAATTTGGGCGAATCATTTTTAGAATAGCGAATCGTTTTTTTGGAAAAACCCTGGAAAATTAGCCCATGAGAGAAATTTAGCCCCTAAAATCATCCCTGTCATTCATCATGAATTACAGTCCCACATTTTGGTTTCATCACATGAGCATGGGGCATGCTCGCCTCGTTTGTACACATATTTTATTTTTTCTCCTAGAGAAAGGTTTGGGTCCCACAATTTTCTCTCTCCCTCCAACGGATTGCTCTTGCAATTCCTCTCTTCACTCTTCCTTACAATGGAACTTTCAGCAAATAAAACAATGATTTATTTTAGATATACATATGCTTCTAACCTCACACATCATAGGGAATATTTTATCACTGAAAAATCATCCGCAACATTGCACACAATGGTTAAGGAGAAATATCAATCCCAACAACAATTAGTCAACCTACAACACCAAAAATACATCCAGAAGGACAAAAACTATATAATTGGGTCTAAAATTGAAGTGCACAAATTCACCATAGGAGGCACACACATAGTGCGCAACATGCACGGGTCAACATAGCCCTCAACGCGCACTATGCTCCAAATGCGTGACTGTCTACGAGAAAATCTGTGCATTTCCATGGAATGCTACAAGTGTAAAAACTTTGGACACATGGACAAAGATTGTAGAATGACAGTTCCTCCAAAAAAATCACAACATAATAACAATAGTCATAGACAGGAACCTCAAAGAATATGGATAAGAAAGAAGAATTAGTTAAACAATGAAGAATGAGTACTTTCTCTACAAGCTAAACAAAAGAAATGTGAATGGTATGTTGGCAGTGGTTGCTCAAATCACATGACAGGTGATAAGGATAGGTTTATAACCTTGAGAAAGGAAAGAGATGAATCAGTCTCCTTGGGAAGCAATGACTCAACTAAAATCATTGGAAGAGGCATAGTCAAAATTGGAAATTAGGATACCAAGGAAGAGAATGTTCTACTAGTGGAAGATATGAAAAACAATATTTTGAGTGTAATTCAAATGTGTGACCAAGGTAAAAAACTTGTGTTTGATTCACATAAGTGCAAGATAAGAAAAGAAGGTTCATGCATAGTGGTTGTAGTACTTGTAAGAACTTCAAGCAACATATATGTATTAAGTGAAATTGGAAATGAAAAGTGTTGTTTAGGAAAGGAAGATGAAGTTTGGATATGGCACAGAAGAGTGGGTCACATAAACTTTGATAACCTAGTCAAAGTCAGCAAAAAGGAAGTAGTCATAAAATGCCCCAAATCAGGAATCCAACCAACACATTATGCAAGAATTGTCAACAAGGAAAGAAAACCAAGACCAACTTCAAGTCAAAGGAATACTCCACAACAAAGCCACTCGAAATTTTGCATACTGATCTAGTTGAACCAACTAGAAAAAAGGGTTAAAAGGTGATAAATATTTATTTTATTGGTTGATGATTATATAAGGATGACTACGTTTTGTTTTCTCAGGAAGAAGTCAAAAGAATTCAAGAACTTCAAGATATATAAGGAAATGATTGAAAATTAAATGGATTTAAAAATCAAATGTTTGAGATCAGATAATGGAGGAGAGTTTACTTCAAAGGAATTTATGGAGTTTTGCAGCAAGCATGGGATAAAAATGCAATCCTTTGTTGCTAGGACACCACAATACAATGGATTCATCGAAAGGAAGAACATTATAGTACAAGAAATGGATCAAACTATATTAATGGAATCCAAGTTGATAGATGTATTTTGGGGACATGTAGTGAATATAGAAGTTCATATTCAAAACAGAGTAATGATGAGAAAAAAAAATGATAAAAATTCCTACGAGCTATGGAAAGGAAGACCAGTGAATGTGAAGCACTTCAGAGTCTTTGGAAGAAAATGGTACATCAAAAGAGAAGATGGCAGAATGGGAAAGTTTGATTCTTATGTGGACAAAGGTATACTTGTTGGGTACTCGAGCACAAGGAAAGCATACAAATGTTTCAATCTAAGGCTCAAAAAAGTTGTGTAAAGCATCAATGTAATGATTGATGAGACAAGTGGACGAAAAATAAAGGAATAAGAAAAGGATTCAATGGAACAGGTTCATGAAGAAGAAGAAAAGGAAGAATAATCAAAAGGAGAATATGAAGAAGAGAATTTAAAAGAAGAAAATAAAGAACAACAAGATCTTCAAGTACCTCCAAATACACCTAGAAAACGAATACAAAAGATTCATCCATCATATCGGATTATCAAGAGCAAATATGTAGGAGTTGATACTAGAAGAAGAATCTGTTCACCAGAACAAATACACCTAGCACTCTTATCTTCAATTGAGCCAAGTAGCTTTGAAGAATCTAGCAAGGATGAATAATGAATAATAGCCATGGATGAAGAGTTGGATCACATAAAGAAGAGCGACACTTGGGAATTGGTTCCAAGGCCAAGGTACAAGAATTTGATCAACACAAAGTGGGTCTTCAAAAAAAAAATTGAATGAAGATGGACAAGTTACCAGGAATAAAGTTATATTCATATGTAAAGGATACACTCAAGTTGAAGGTATTGACTTTGAAGAGATGTTTTCCCAAGTTTCCAGAATGGAAGAAATACAATTAATTCTAGCTTATGCATGCTCCAAGAATATTAAAGTGTATCAGATGGACGTGAAATCATCCTTCCTAGATGGGGATCTAGAAGAAGAATTCTACATTGAGAAACCAGAAGGATTTCAGTTGTCAAAGTGTTAAGAACCAAATATCAATATAACATAGAAAAACCTCAGAAAAAGTACTCAACGCCTTGAAAAAGAGATAATTTCAGATAATAAGCCTCTTCGAGGGGGAAATCTCCTTTTACCCCACTTAAATGTTCAAGTACAAGATGATTCAAAATGAAAATGTCTCCTTGGTATATATAGAAGACTAGGAGGTATAATTACAACTAATGGCCTAAAGCCGACATAAATAAAATAACATTACTAATATAATATGCCCCAATTAAGGGGTAATGAGCCAATATTAGGGCTTAACATGCCCCTCCCCTTGAGACAAGTGTTGTCCAAAACGCTTGAGTAACTTTGGATGCTTCTGTATAAAAGACTCATCTTCCTAAGTGGAATCTTCAGCCGGTAGTTTCCTCCATTTAATGAGATACTCTGAAATGGATCTATTCCTCAGCTGGTGAATTCTTGTGTCAGTGATGGCTTCAGGCTCCAATATGATTTTTCCTTCCTCGCCAAGTTCTAGCAATATAGTTTGAACT
>JASDQU010221644.1:3929-17365 GCA_032191745.1 Picea mariana
AGTTGAGGGTCTTCTAGATAAAGCATCTACTACTACAATGAATTTCCATTTAACAAATTCTATGTCAAAGTCATAGGCTTGGATTTTACTCACCCATTTATTTTTCCTCTCATTAAGATCCTTCTGCTCAAGGAAGTATTTGAGGTTGTTATGATCAATTCTGGCTACAAATTTTTCTCCCACCAAGTATTTTATGAATTTTTCTAGTGCATGCTTGATGGATATCATATCCTTATCATATATGGTGTATAATAACTCAGGCCCTCTTAATTTTCTGTTCTCAAAAGAAGTAGGATGCTTGTTCTTCATGATTACAGCCCCAAATCCTTCCCTGGATGTGTCACACTCTAATATGAATGGCTGGGAAAAATCTGGTAAGGTTAGGACTAGACAAATGCTCATGATATTCTTCATTTTATCAAAATTTAGTTTTGCTCCATCACTCCACTTGAATGCACCCTTTCTGTTCAAATCATTCAGTGGTGCACATAGTTGTGAAAAACCTTTAACAAACCTTATATAATAGCTGGGAATTCCAAGGAATCCCTTGAGCTCTATAAGTGTCATAGGTATGGGCCATTCTAAAAGAGCTTGGATCTTCTCGTGATGAACCTGCAACCCCTGTTCCCCAATGATGTGCCCCAAGTAAAGTACCTTTGTCATCCCAGATTCACACTTGGAATATTTTTCATACAACTATTATTCTTCCATGATGTTCAAGATCCCATCCACATGCTTGAGATGATCCTCACAGGTTTGGTTGTATATCAAGAAGTCATCGAAAAAAACCAATAGAAACTTCCTTAATTTCTTATTAAATATATGATTCATACATCATTGGAAGGTGGCTAGTGCATTGGTTATTCCAAAAGGAATAACTAAAAATTCATAATGCCCATAGTGAAACTTGAAAGTTGTCTTGTCTATGTATTGCTCCCTCATCCTAATCTGATGGTATCCTGAGTGTAGATCAATTTTTGTGAAATAAACTGCACAATGAAGCTCATCCAATAGCTCAGGAATGGGGTACTTGTTTTTTATTTTCTTTTTATTTAAGGATCTGTAATCAACACACATGTGCATTGTTCCATCCTTCTTTTTGACCAACACAACAAAAGATGCAAATGGGCTTGAACTTGGCCTAATATTCCCCACGTCCATAATTTCTTTGATGGCTTTCTCAATTTCATCCTTGAATATATTTGGGTGCCTGTATGGTGTGGTAATGACAGGTTTGACACCTTCCTCTAGTTCTATAATGTGTTCAAAGCCTCTATCTGGTGGTTGTCCTGGGGGAATCTGTCCAAAAACCCTCTCATGCTTGTCAATTATCCTATGTAAGTCTAGTGAGTAGTGCTGACACTTATCCTAAGTATTTTGGGTGACAAATAGACACTCTACTGCATAATCCATGTCCCCATGCCTGAAAACAACCTCCATGCGCTTTTCTAAGACCACCCTGGGTGTATTCTCTGTTAGTCCCTTCAAGGTTTCCCTTTTTCCTTCTTCATAATTGAATTAAATCTCCATGGTATTGTAGTTGGTAGTGATGGGTCCTAGGGTGCTAAGCCACTAAACTCCTAGTATCACATTAGTGTCTAGAAGATCCATCACATAGAAATCCTAAGTTAAGTTGTGCCTACCCAAAGTAAGGCTCATCCAGGGAATATACCTATTACATGGCATGGTGCGGCCTCTCGATATCTCCACCAAAAGGCCCACAAACTCCACAGTGGGTAGATATATCATGTTCACTAAAGAGACATCAATGAAATTATGGGAAGCACCACCATCAATAAGCACTATGACCCTTTGTCCTTGAAGTACTCCTCTTATCCTAAATATGCTAAACTTTTTCACCCCACTGATGGATGCTCTTACAATTTTCTTGATCCCTGCTGCATTGTGCACTGTCTCATCCTCCTCTTCCTCGTGTGTGTGCTCATCTTATTCTTTGGCCACCTCCATATTTTGAAGATGTCCAACATCGTATTCCTCCTCACTATCTGAAAGAACCTCTATGTAGTGCATTTTCCCTTTACCCATGCTTCTATGCCCTGGATCCCATGGTTCCTTGCAAGTATAACAKAGTTGCTTCCTTCTCAACTCCCTTATTATGGTTCATCAAGTTTCCCCTTACCCTTGTCAACCACTCTTTGATCTCTTCCTCTTGGAGCAAGTGGGGGCCTAGGAGTAAACTTGATTTTGGAAGCTACTCCCTTCAAGTCTCTAGTATTCCAAATCACATCCTGTGGTGTGGCAGGCTTAAAATCCTTGACCCAACCACGAAGGGTTCTGTTAGCCCTTAGGAAAAGAGAATAATCAACTTAGATTCTGACACATAYRGAACCATCATTATTCTTCTATGAAATTCCTCTATGAATGTCTCCACTGAACCCGTCTGTCTAAGCTATATGAGCTCATGGAAGTGAAGTTATAGGTCCCCCTGATCAAATCTATGCATGAGTCTCTGTGTCAAMTTTGTATAAGAGGTAATGTGTGCATGCCCCAAAGTGGTCATTCCACGGTACCACCATTCATGGTTGTTGCCTTCCAAATATAAGGTAGAAAATTTGATGGAATACAACTCCGTCATGGGGTTTATTTGTAGATAGGAATCCAGTTTCTGTACCCATGCATTTGCTGAAGATTCAGTTCTTCCATAAAAGGGGAAATTCTCCATTTTCCTTGCTTTGCACCCTAACTTATTTTTTCCCCTGTGAAATTCCCTAGGCCTTCCTCTATACTTGACTCCACAATATTCTTATAGTGTGACTTGTCTCCTGAAGCCTGCACTCAGGGCTCCATACTCTCTTGCATGCTCCTCAAAGTTATATTCTACCTCCAAATGCTCCTAGAAGTGAGAATCCTACTATTGTGTTTCCAGAAAACTAGGCGTGACCATGCTACTCCATGGCACCCTATTGTTTGTGCCCCTAAATAGGATTTGTCCCTTAGTATAGGCCTCGTCATTAGATTTAGCGTGATACCTCTCTCCCCCATGAGATCCAATAGCCCCATTGTTCCCTCCATAATTAGGTGGTTCCCTGCCATGTACCATCTCCATGAGTAGTTGTGTGATCTTGTCCTATCCTGCATTGACTGAAGCAATCAATTGATTTTGCCCTTATTCAATAGTTGTCAAAGTTTTCTTGAGATCACTCTATCCCCTTGAAAAATGATCTTGTGTCTCTTGCAAGTGATGTTGCATGTCAAAATGTGTCATGTCAATAGAGCACTGCATTTCTTGGACTATTTTTTCCCAATTAGTCCCTTTGTCATTACCATCCCCTGTTTCTTGTCTCTCCTCCATTTATGGAATTGTTTCTGGTTCTCATGCCTTCCTATCCTTCTTCCTTCTATTGTATCCTTCCATTAGCAATCCTCACAGGCTGGGAGGATTTGTGCTTTGATACCACTGTAATATTCCCAAGTAGATTTACCAGGAATATTATGAATTTGTGGGTTTTTCTCAAACATTTTACTGTCTTTCCTTCCAAATTGCGTTGGGGTTTGATTATAGAGTTTTTATAGCAACAAATGACTGAAATGTAGAAATAAAGGATATACAACAAGAATTAAAAGAGATAACACAATAAATATCCACAATATGTCTAATCTGCATTTTATTTAAATATATACCTGACCTCATTAAAAGAGATGACTAGATCTAGAATAGAGCTGGAAGAATAATGAGTGTGGCTGAGAATAACTCCAAGATACAATGAAAATAGTGAGATATAGGCTCTCTTGAACTCCCAAAAGTAGCATGCAAGATCAAAAAGATGAATTTCTTTCCATTCCGTCTTCTGGGTGGTTGTTATGGTTGAGTTGTGCCCCTCTCTACTGAGTTGTGCCCCTCTCTCGATGAGTTGCACCCCTCTCTGGCTGATTCAACCCTACTTGTTCTGGCCTCCAAACTCTTGAAAAATGCTACAAATCTATAGATATAGGGATAATAATCTCATAAGAAGATATTCCTTAACTGTAGTTGTATATTTGATCCTCCAACTCTTTGTATGTCCAAGAACAATTGCGCCCTCCTTCAGGAATTCGTCCAACTCCAGTAATAAATAAATATGCAATGATAAACCCTCCAATAATGATGAGAAAAGGCACCCTAGTGATGGAAAAAACCTCTGGAATGAGATCTACTCCAGATCTAAGGTCCTCTAATCCCAAAGAACTCTTCTCTCCTAGGAAATGCGCTCCAATTCTGTAGAAACACCCAAAATTGTGCCCTTGATTCCACAAATCACTGCCACAAACTGATCTGAAACTAATAGAATGATGAGGGTGGAATATTTCACCCCCTTAGCCAATCTTGGATCAGGAACACAAGAATCTCTCACCTCCTTTTTGATCTCTAGGGTTTTCTTACTCAAAACCCTCAAAATGTCTAAGTTGTAGAGCTCAAGATGCAAGTGAGAAATGTCAAGAATGAAGTGAGCAATTAACCCTCCTTCCTTTTACCCCTCCTTCTAATTTTCATTTAAATTATCATTTTATATTTCTAAGGTTATTTTCGCTAATTATTTCAAAAAGCCACTTTACATTTTTCTTTTTAATCATTATCACCTTTTGTTAATAACTTCATTATTCGGTGATCCCCTTTTTGACCCTCTTAGTCCCCTTTTTATTAATAAGATTATAGCCTAGGGGGAACAATTAGGATACTAAGTCCTCCATGGTCAATATCACATGGAAGGGGACATTATACTGTGACATAGCACATTCGTTCATGGGATATCAAAGAATACCCCTAATTTCACTAGATATTTATAAATATCTCCCCAATTCCTTTTGTTTAACCCCCCTCCAAATACATTTTTCCAATAAAAAAACCCTATTTTTACTATATATCCCCTATTTTTATCAAATACCCCTTTTTATACCCCCCAATACCTATAAACCCCCTGTACCCCACACCCCCGCCCATACTTAAAATATATTGACTCCATTTTTCATAATTTAAAAACCCCCTTTATGAATGAACATGACAAGATATTGGTCAATAAGGTGAAGCCTGTTGGCCTCCCATTTTGCCACATTTTGATACCTCTTTTTTCCATTTTTATCCCACTTCTATACCTAAATCTAACCTTGATATCATGGATTTTCATGCCTTCAATCCTAAAAACCCTCCCAAAAAGTATTTAGAGGTAATGGTTTTTTATTTCATTATATTTCCTAAGTCCTTGATAAATTAATATGGGTTTTTAAGTTATGTTTACTAATGAAGAATTGCAGTCATGTTCTGGTACCTTTAAAACAGTTCCAATACCCAAGTTTGAAGGTTGACATATGCACGCTCACCCAAATCAAGAATGGTCACATGGGTTTTAGAAGGTTAGCTTCCAACATGGTTCGTGACCTATGGTTCACTCCCAAGTCACACATGGCGGTCTCCAGTCGTGATCGAGGGTTTCCCGGTAAAAAACGTATTGAATTAGTAGCAGTCAATTTTTAGGGAGATTTCCGGGAAAATTAAGAAGAATATGGGAAATATAGAACATGGGTTTTGTGCAGGATGGTCTCAATTAGGTCTCATGTAGGTAGATTCCTGAAATCTGACACAGTTAAGGAGATAAGGAAGTTTTCCTAATCTGGGTGTGCCCAGATTTATGTTATGGGTCGGTTTTCAAGAAGTTCAACAAGTTACAGTTCATATTTCAAAGGATTTATGAATATAAATGATATCAAACCCTAATTTGATAATTACCAAACTTGTATGGATGGTTAGAAGGGATGAAAACCAGTTCGATATGATGATTCATGTAACTATTTTTTCCATTATGTTCCACAAGAACAGAGGAGGTCGATTTTATCTTTTAGCTTAGGACTTTTCTATATAATGTAAAAAATCTATAAATCGCGTAAGAAAAATGCTTATGTAACTTTGAGATCCAAGAWATAGACTTGCACTATTTGATGTTTGGTGTTATCAAACTATGYTACGTGGGAATGTGAATTATACATTATAATCTTTTGATACTCTGTTTTTTTAATAAAGTTACAGTTTTGGTTCACATTATACATTTGATCTTAAYACTRTAAGTTTCAAAGGCTTGCTACCGGTTGGAAAGGGTTCACCAATCTGGGATGCAAAGCCTATCTTGTATTACTAGAATAATTTTAATTCTATAGGAGTAATTCATTTTGTTAATGATTTCAATTTCTTATGTTCCATTAGAATTTCATAAKTATAATGAGTTTTAACTTGTGAATAGTTCATCGAATTTCTTGTGTGTTTCTTTTGTTACCGTTTACGGGATTGGAATTGATGTTTGAGTCCATCTCCGGAGATAACTAGTAATGGKATTTKCATATTCTTAGGGATTAATATATACATTCGTATGGTTTGCATCTCATTGAAATCATAGTTTAATTTTCTGGTTAATGCAAGTTTTGGATTTTTGTTGTAATTACAATTATATAGCCTTGTAAAAGATCAGTTTAATCAATAATAGAAAGACATCCAATCTTGGAAATGTCTTGAGCCTTCTTGTGAGAATTGATATTGAAGGATTGGTAATTGTCTTTTAGAAGTTTTCATTATTATTTGAAATACATAGTTAATACTAAAACAATGCATGACAATTAAGTCACATCTCTGTGTAAGCAAGTTGTTTATTCAAAGGAAGTACAATACCACCATATGTTCATTGCATTGAATGTATTGATTGCGGGTTTAAGCATTAGATTCATTGCTCATAAGATTTACCTTTGGACCAATGAACCCAATTTAAGATCGGTAGTTTATGAATGGAGATTCAATACCCTTACAACTAACTGATTAAAGGGAGTGGTTTGGGTAAAACTTATGATCATACTTCATACTTTGTTTCATTAGTTTTGGACAACAAATAGTATTCTTGCTATTAAATATAACCTCACATAACAAAGCATGAACACTTAACCGATTAAGTGAAATAAATAATAAAATATTATAAGTTAGTCATTTTGTGGGGGAAGTTTATTTACAACTCACTTTTTGCACTACAATCCATTTAACTATGGTTGAGTTAAATGGAAAAGTTGCCTATAAGTAAACTTAATAAAAAATAATATATTAATGTGACTAAAAAGAAAAGACGTGACTATAAGCAAAATGAGCTTTTCAAAAAAGGTCATTGTTCTTAAAAAACTAATGCCTTTTTCCTTTGTCCTTGAATAGCTTAAAATAAAATATAAATACAAATTCACGACTTCTTAATTATATAATATAATAATAATGATAATATGATTTTAAGGTCATGACCAAGCCAGACACCAAATTTGTGTATGAGACCCCTTTTTTGTGGGACAAGGGACCCCCTCCACCCAATGATTTGACCAGTAAAGTCTATGTAGGTATACATACCCTACCCCCCTCTAGATTTGAACTTAAAATCTAAAACACTCTTTTTTTGTAACCTAAAAATTGGTATTACCTCATAAAATTAGTCCATACATGAGCTAGGGAACCCGATGCTTGACCTGCCATTAATGGAAACCAGAGCCATCACCCAGGCCCTTTGAAAGTATTCAAAACTGTCTTATGGGAAATTATCAAAATGGAAAAAGGTCTATAGAGCTTACATAAACTGTCTAAAGACTTGCAGGGTCTAAAGCCTGTCAAAATTAAAAAATAACTGCCTAAAGAGATCATACATTGAAAATTGAGGGCATTTCCCAGAGCTTCAAATATCATTAGTACCAGAAGTAGGCAACCTCCACTCCATAGCGAAGGTGAAAAGTTGGCAACATAGTTGACATCGAGAACGAGTAGGCTCACTTGAAAGGGAGTCGAGAAGAACATCCATCCACATATTTATGTTTTCCTGGCGAAATTGCTGATTAGAGTTGACCTCGTGCAATTCAAAGAGGAGCTGGAGTTGTTCATAAGTTAAACGATGTAGAGAGTAGCCTTCAAAGAAGGAAGGACTCACAGGTGGGGTGGCCTGGTGGATTTCCTTAAGTGGAGCTGGATTCGTTGGAGGTATCTCCTCTATAATTGGGAATCCCTAGTGCCCCTTAGGGGGATCCCATTCTATTCATTCTTGAGGTTCTGGTGTTGGAGCATTGTCCCTATGCTGTGAAGGGCCGACCTTCAAGTCCCCCACCATAGCTAGAGGGTCAYGAGGCTCCACATTGTTGTTGCCTTCTATCGAATTTATCTTTGAGGTGGGATGATGGGAGGAAGAAGACCGTAGAGAAGGATTTGTGAGATGACCTCGAATGGCTAGGTAATTGTAGTAGGTTGGACCACATTTAGGTCTGCCTATTTCTCTCGGCATGGAGGTYAGTAGGAAATGGAGGACTAGATGGTAAGAAAAAAGGTGAATGGAGGTGAAGGCCAAGCCAAAATGCACAGAATAGGAAAGAGGAATGAGGATCCAAAGGATATGGAGTTCGTCGAGAAAGGGAGGGGAAATAAAACACCATGCCATTGAATGTTCCATTAAGATGACAAGAAATACCATCCATGATCTGGTACTATGTTGATGAGAGGTGCACATCCACCGAATCGATTGAGTAACATTCCCCATGGGCCAAGAGCGATTTTAGAGTTTGCGAGTGTTAATGTCACTCATTGGAGTGTGGTTTAGTGGAGATGAGGCATCGATAGAGGACAACTCTCTTAAACACATGCATGAAAAAGTGTCATCCCATCGAAGCATTGCAAATCCAATCGATCTATGTCAAGACACTGCCTTAGAATGGGGGAGGGGGCTTGAGTAAGGGTGGCTTCCATGCAAATATCCTCTTCTTATAAGGAGACTTCCTCATTCACAAGACAATCCACCACTTTATTTGCTTCTCTTATCATGTGAGAGGGGATTAGTAGCATATTATGACCGAGAGTGGATTTTAGGATTTGCAAGGAGTTGATAAGACAACGACTTGGAGAAACTTTGGCCGGATATGAACCATGAAATATTTTTGTGGCTAAAGAGATGATTATTTGAGAATCTCCTTCTATTATTAGTTGTTTTATTCCCATATGCATAACTAATTGGATTCCTATGAGAAGACCTAGATCTCCACAGAGTTATTGAAATCATGCCCCAGATTTCCTACCATTATGTGGCTGATGCCACCAGAACAATCCCTAATGACTACACCAAAACCAACAAGATATGGGTTGCCTTTAGAGGCGCCGTCAAAATTCAACTTATGGAAGCCTGGAGGCGGAATTTCCAAGCAACATGAGAGGGATTGGGCATTGGATTTGAGCGGGTGGTAGAAAAAAACTGGGACTAGATCAGGTTTAAGTGCCAATCGGAAAGGATGATGCTTTCAGAAGGGTTACTAGATAGATCCTCTCATGACCAAGTCTGAAATCTAACGATTTCTTGAATATTTTCTTATATTTTCGACCAAACATGCTGGATTGGTGAGTGTTTAGACTGGTTTTTTTTTCTATTCCTCTCTTTCCATATGTGCCAAACAACAAAGATGGGGAGAAGTTGCCATATCCTTTTGAGGACCGGATTAGTGAAGGTTGTCTATCTCGAGTTCTCAATGGTTTTAGTTATATTGTCACCTACTCTATCTATTTTCCTCATGATTTGAGAAACCCTATCCTAAATTTTTGTGCTAAAAGGACGTTGGTTTAGTAAATGTTCCATGGATTCCTCTTGCTGCATACATAGAGGGAAAAATGAAGGTCTCATGAAACCTCTTTTTCTTAAATTGTTTGAAGTCAGAATCTGATTTTGGATGAGTAGCCATAGGAAAATGGATACCTTTGGCCATAGATTGGATTTCTAGATTGTTTGGAAGGTGCTTTTCAAAGACTATAGATGCATTTTGGTTTTCATATTGTAGGGTTGTTTTATGTTAAAGGTTCCTGTTGGGGAATGACCCTACCAAAGTATGTCTTCTCCTTCTCACTTTCAAATTTTCCTCATGGAAGTCGTCGCTTGCTAGGATTCTAAGTTTCATTCTTACAAAAACTCTAGATCCATATGCATGAATTTCCAGTTCCTCCATTGAGAAGTTGGAGGTTATGCTTTCCAAAGATTTGCCACCTTTAAGCTCCCCGATCTTGTATGAGTACATGAATAGGATACAGGCTATCCATTGAGAGTAAGGGAGGTAACTGCTGCCAGGATTCCAACCAAAAGAGAGCTTCCTGTCCATTCCTTATTTCCCAAAAGGCATGCTCCTAGATGAGGGGCTTGTTTCTCCATGCTGTGTTCTAGATGTTGGAGCTATGAATCTAATCATTCATTCTGACGAGTTTGATGTCTGCACAATTCAGAGCATATTTTTGTTTCCAGAGGCGTGTCCATAATTCCTTTGGATGTTAGTTGATGTCTAGGCAATTCATAGCATATTTTTATTTTGAGAGGCGTGCCCATAATTCCTTTGGATGTTTTATCCACTGCCACCAAATTTTAGCACCCATTATTTCGTTTAGTTTGCAAGGATCTCTGATCCCAAGACCCCCCTTGATCTTGGTTCTATAGATTTTGTCCCATCTTACCAAAGCCCATTTTCTATTGCAATTGTGACCTTACGAGAGGAATTTTCTTTCAATATTACAAATGGATTGGAGTACCTTCTGAGGGCCAGCAAGAGAAAAAAAGAGATAGACGAGAATGGCTTGCAAACCTGACTTGAGGAGGAAAAGAAAACCTATGAGATTGAGGGATCTAAAGGTCCAAGAGTTGAGACAATTTTTCAAGGATTGCAAGAGAGGTTCCCAAGAGATATTTCTTGTAGCAAAGTCTGATAGTGGGATGCCAGGGCAATTGAATGGAAGGGAGCTCTTAGTAATATTGAGCAGATGAGAAATGTGATCCCAGATGGCTTTAGGGGTGTTGACAAATAAAAGCTGAGATTTGGAAAGGTTAATGGCTGTACTCGAAGCATCATTGAAGTCTGAAATAATTGATTTAATCATTTGGGATTCTTGTGTCATGGGTGCACCCATGAGCACAGTATCATCCAAAAATTGGTTATATGAGATAGTTGGTTGAGCTCAATGTAGGGGTAGGCCATGGAGGGATCTGTCCTTAATAAAGGATTTGATATATCTACTTAATACTTCAACCATAATGAAACAAAAGAAATGGGGAGAGAGGATCCCCTTGATGTATGGCTTTGGTGGGGGAGAAATTTTGGAGGGAAACCCATTGATCAAGATTTAAAAGAAGGCAGAGGATGTGAGGTTGTGAATTCAAGAAACCCATTCTTTACTGAAACCAAAATCTAAAAGGATGGAATTGATCTACTGCCATCATAAGTGATCAAAAGATTTAGAGAGATAAAGTTTTATAAGCATACCTGGAGTTTGGGTTGTCTTAAGATAATGGATTACTTCATGCACCAGAATTACGTTGTGTAGTATTTGGTGCCCTTCAACATATCCTAACTACTCATTGGATATGATGAAGGGGAGGATTGGCTTGAGTCAGAGAGAAATGATCTTGGTGATGAATTTTTAAACGACATTGCATAAGGCGATGGGCATAAACTGTTGGGGTTGTCAGATTCTCTCCTCCTTGGGGATAAGGGTGAGGAAAGAAACATTGAGCATTGGTAGGACCTTTATAGAAGTGCAAAATTCTTCTACCAGCTACCATACTTGCTCCCGTACTAATGGCCAACAATGATGGAAGAAGTATGTTATGAATCCATCAGATCTTGTGGCTTTCCCTGCTAGCTCTCCTTCATTGACTGATCCACCTCCTCAATCAAAATGGACCTCATAAGAACCTCATTTTTTTCTCTTGAGATGAGAGAGGGAAAGTGCTGAATTATAATGGCTATGGCTTGGGATCTATCCGATACCAGTTCTGCAAGTAGATATTTGTAGTAGTTAAATATCTCAGTTTCCATTCCATTTTGATCCATGATTGTTTGGCCCTGGTTGTTTTCCGGTTTAGTTATTCGATTGACATACCTTCTGTGGATCATGGAAYGGTGAAAGAACTTTGTGTTCTTTTCTCCCTTGAGCCATTGGACCCTGGATTTCTGGCGCTAAAGGATTTCCTCTTGTTTATGTCATTCTTCYAGCTGCTTCTTTAAGTTATCCTCTTTCTCTTCCAAGGAGTCCGAGTGTCCTTGGGATATAAATTCAAGCTATATCTCCTCTAAGCATTGTTATATGATCCATTGAGCTTGGAAAATGTTGCCAAAAATAGATTTGTTCGAGTCCCATAGCTTTCATTTGAAATTATTGAGTCGTTGCTAGAATCTATACATTAAAGAGCCATGCAAAATTTCTGCCTTTTCCCACCAAGACATGGATAGCTCTTGAAATTTGGGGTAAGAGAGCCAAAATTTCTCAAACCTAAAGGGCTTGAATTTAAGAGTGTTGATCGTATCTATCTAGAGCTAGACTGGCCAATGATCCGAACCAAGTTTAGGGAGAATGTTGGCTTTAATGAGGGGTCCATCCTGTTATCTGCATTTGGTGGGATAACTAAGGATATTATGTCTCAAGGCCCTATATTTGGAGATATGGAGTGCCAAGAGAATACATGACCAACAATATCCATTTGTACAGATGGAGACCCTTCTCACCACCATAGACGTCATAGATTTTCAGATGGAATCCACCACACCAGTTGGCTTCCGAGAGGCAATGGGACTTGCTCTATGAGGTACAAGTCAGGTATTATGGTGAGTGTCATTTCAATATTTTAGGCATTTGAGTATGTTTTATCTTATATTTCTTTAGATTTCATGACATATGCTTGGAAATTATTCCTTTTTCCCTGTTTCACCTTGATGGTTGACATTATGCCTTGGTAAGTAGTCTTCCTTGGGAATAGGTTTGTAACTAGGAACTCCCTTGAAGATCCATCGTATAGTTCCCGACCATACTTACCACTTTTCAGCATTTAAAACCCCACATTTCCTCATCTCTTAGGATTTTAGGGTGTATTGACCCAAGAAGGGGTTGTCCCTCATTCTATGGGAAGAAGGGGATGAAAGCCCAAAGGGATTGTTGTTGGGTAAAAGATAAAATACTATATATAAACCTTCCATATTTTTCACCTAGAGATCCCCCAAGAAAGCAATGAAACACTTATCTGTAATAAAAAGGGGTACCCACAAGAATAATAATTATGAATGCTTAAACAGTTAGTTGGAGGATAGGAGGTTTCATCACGAGATGACCTATAATGATCATGGATATATAGTGGTATGAAATTACCATCACTTGGTCACCAAGCAAGTATAATGGCTTTCAGTTGTATGGATGAGAGAAAGAGGGGAAATATTGTAATGATCCCAAGCCATTATGCAAGGATCATCACTGTTTTGGTGTCTTTTTAAAACTTTTTCCTGAGTGAGGTATTTCATCAAACACTTTGCTGATCTACCCTTTAGATGTGTTTATATGTGTGTATGCAGCAAATAACAGAAAGAGATAACCATGGAACATACCTCAACCATATGCAATAAGATAGACAAGCCAAAACATCTCAATTCTT
>JASDQU010221647.1:5489-17784 GCA_032191745.1 Picea mariana
CCTTTCTAGGTCTGTCTCAGAGTCAGAATCTGCATCTGATTCAGAGGCTTTCACTTTGGCCACCAGTGACTGCTTTGAGCAACAGTCAGCAGTGTTATGCCAAGGGATCTTATGGAAGTTGTACCACTTCCTGGTATCTTTCTTTGTCTTTCTGGTGTCCTTCTTTTCTTGCGGCTTGTACTGGTTTTCTTGATACTGTCCATCTTTTCTCTGTCCTTTGTTCGGTGGGTTGGAGACGCCCTTTTCTGGCTTTTGTTGTGAGGGGTTCCTAGGCCCAAATTTTCGTGTCTTTTGTTTGAGCTTCTGCTCGATTTTGACGGCATATCGGTAGGCCGCACCCAAGGATGAGATGTCTAGAAATTCCATTTCAGTCTGGATGTATCTATGTAGAGCATCACGATACTTGGGCACCAGATGTCACTCTGAATCTTTGATACCCAACTTGGTGCACAAGGTATGGAAGATATTTGTGAAATCTGGCACTGCTTGGTCTCTTTCTTGCCGTAGTGTGGTCCATTTGGTATACAGGTCGTCATAACTTCCGACAGGGTAGTATTGTTCCTTAATAGCATCCCTGAAGGATTCCTAGGTGGCTGTGACTAAAAATAATGAGGTTTCCTCTATTTCCTTTTTCTCACAGAAAGTTTCCCACCAATCTTTGACATGGGGAACGGCTTTGAGGAGCGCAAAAGTAATCTTTTCTCTATTCGAAAATTTATGAACAGAAAAATACACTTCTAGTAGATTCAACCACTTGTCTATAGCATCTGCATCTATCTGGCCTTCAAATATAGGAATATCAAAGTTTATTTGTACCTTGAAGGGGGCGGCGCCTCCGTTCGAAGAAGATGCATCGCCTATTGGTAGTCGCCGAAGGATTTGCGCGAAACTATCCATCATCTTGTTCCTCTGTTGTGTGAGGGATTCCTCAATCAACAGTTTGAAAGGATCTCCTATCCCATCATCTTTATTTTCTCCTGCCATGGGAGGTCGCTTGGGCATGCGATAGCTTCTGTCCTCAAGAGAAACAAGCTCGAGACCCAACTCTTTGTACTCCGACCTCGTTGGGGACATGCATTAAGACGACAAGGAGCAGACCGCTCTAATACCACTGATCCAGATTTTATGAGTAGAACGAAATGAATACAGATTATTAACAGGTGCTTAACACAAAATAACAGAGATACAGTAAAACAGGTTTTCTATTCAATAACGAAATAAGTTGAAACTGTAAAATGCAGCGGAAACAAGCTTGATGTAATGGTGGCGGCTTATCTCTGAGAAGAGATGTAACGGCAGCGCGCATTCGCAAGAAGAAGGTTACAATGAGGCTCTGGAGGCATTTTTACAATAAGAAAGAATGCCAAAAACCATATACATCCAAAATCCTAACCCTAGGAGATGAAACACCAAAAGTCATGTGGGCCCCGTTTGGGTAAGCTAGTACATCAACTTCCCAGGGTTGTAACTTTTGCATACGATCTATGTTTTAGGCATGTGATAGCCCATTGGAAATGTATCGTCGAGGAGATTCATTTTGGGGGCTCAATCATGCCTTAGTCCATCATTGAGGAGCTCAATACCCAAAAACCTTCATTTAGGCCCTCAAAATGGCCCTGGAAGTAAAAACTGCTAAAAATAGTAAATTGCCAAAAATGTCAGCAAACTGTTTTGAGCCAGTTGGAAAAGGTCGGTGGCCATCGATATCCATCTAGATCATTATGTAAGGGTTTTTATATCACATAAGATTAGTGAGACATGTGTATGAACCTAGTACATGGTTTTGTTAGATCTACTTGGATATTGGATGAGTATTCTTTTCTATCAGATTACCCAGTTTGTGAGGAGATACAGAGAGATCAAAGAGTGACTAAGACTGAGACAGTGACATAGACAGAGTGACAGAGACAAAATTAGTGAAAATAGTAGAACCTTGATTTGGTCCATGATTTGTAGCAAACAGAGGCGTTTACATCCACGAGTTGTTGTAGGGAAAGGCACAGACATCTGCGTGTTGCGGAATAGATAGGTCGTGGATCTGCAAGAAAGTGTTGAAGAAGATCAGTATAGGTTGTGACAAGATTCCAGTGACAGTTATTATAGTGATAGAGTTTATTTAGTGACAGTGACAAGTTTCCTACATTTGGAATTTATAGATGGTTGTAGCCACCTTCCGATTGTAGCCAGAGAACAGAGGGGCTTGTAGCCTCCTTCTGGTTGGAGCTAGAAAATTGGGGAGTTGGATATTCCCTCAAGTTGTAACCTGAGAATATAGGGGGTTGGAGCCTCCTTCCAGTTGCTTTTGGAAAATAAAGGAAGTTGGTGCTTCCAATGAATGTACTTCTTAAATACATATAATAAAAAACATTATGTGGTTTTCTCTCGCATTGGGTTTCCACGTAAAAATACTAGTGTATTGTGTATGTCTATGATTTCTCATTGTTCATGGTTTATTTATTCTTCACTTGTTGAATGACATTGGTAAATTGATCATAAATTTAACAACTGTTATATACTATGGTTAAAAATTATTAAAAAACATTATTATCGATTCACCCCCCTCTTAGTAATCCAACATTTATTCCCTTTTATTATTTTAAGATATTTCCAAGTTGAAACCAAGGTGGGGCTTCTACCTAAGCATGAAAACCAATGATCACCTTGAATCTACCCTAGCCACATCATGCTTCCCCAAGTTGAAAACATGTGTGGGGGTTCTACCTAAGCATGAAAAATAGTGCCCACGTATGCTCCACCTTGGCTGGCATTTTTTATTAGTTATTTTTCACAGGTCCCATCAGTTTCTTATGAGAGATGTTTAATTCTCCTTGGGATACTTGGGAGAGCATATATAAGGTTCATGATTGTCTTTTATTTTTTTCCATCTACAAGCCTCTGGGAATTCAGCCCATTCTTCCCATGAAATGAGGGACAATCCCTTCTTGGGTCATTACACCTGAAAATACCAAAAGGTAAGGAGATGAGGGGATGAAGCATGGAAAGTAACAAGTATGGTTGAGATTGGAACAATGAAATATAAAGAGTATCTCCCAATAGAAAACCTATCCCTTTGGGTGACCCACTTACTAGGGTGAAATTTCAACCACCAAAGTGAAACATGGCAAAGAACATAATGTCCAAGAAAACATTGCATAATCAAAAGCAGATATAGATGCAACAAACTGAAATGCCTCAAATATTGAAATGACACTCACCATGATACATGGCTTGTACCTCATGGAGTAAGACCCAATATCTTCCAGAAGTCAGCTAATGTGTTGGATACCCTCTGATGAACCTGGAACTGTGGTGTCGATGTGGGTCTATGTCTGTGTAAGTGGATGTTGTTGGTCAAGTTGTCTCTAGGTACTCCATGTCTACAACCTGAGGACCTTGAGACATCATCTCCTTAGTTATCCCTAGGATTTGGGGATAACATGTCTTACTCTTTTATTATCACTTTGTGATATCCAGATCTAAGGTCAATATTGGAAAATATCTTTGCGCCCCTTAGCTGATCAAATAGGTGATCTATCCTTGGTAAAGGATACTTGTTCCTTACTATTACTTTGTTCAACTGATTGAAGTCAATGCAGAGTCTCAACCTATCGAATTTATTTTTCATACATAAAATTGGGGCACCCCAAGGTGACACACTTGGCCATGTATACCCCTTATTCAAAAATTCTTTAAGATACATTTGAAATTCCTTCATCTCTAGTGTACTCATCCTGTAAGAAGTCTTGGACACTAGTGTAGCTCCAGGCATTAGATTGATGGAGAAATCAATATCTCTCTTAGGTGGCATCCCTGATATTTCTCTAAAAACATCTTCAAATTTCTTTAGTAATGCATAGTATTCAACAGTTGGCACTTTTTCCTAGAGGTGCCTCTTCCATTCTCAAGTTTCCTTACTCATCTAGGAAAGTAAACGATTTATTATAAAAATATAAAACAACATGATTCTGGTCCAACTAATCCATACCAATGAGGCATTCATACGAGCCCAAAGGTTTAATATTAAAATTAGATTTTGTGCACAGTCCATTCATTTCCATTGGACATGCCTTGACCATATCATTAATTTTCCTTTTTTCCCCTATAGCTAACTGCACCAACAAAGGTTTTCCAAGATTTCTTCTTAGAAATTACAATATTTCCACCATATTAGGATCTATATAAATATGAATAGCTCATGGTTCAATTAAAATAGAAATGGGATGATCATTAATCTTACCTTCCACCTTGATCATGTGTGATTGAAACTCAGCTTGCTTATTGTATAAGGATGCATAAATCCTAGGTACACTTCTACTCATCTCTTCAATTGTCGTATCTTGTTGTACATTGTGTGCATTCCTCGCTTTTTCATCTCTTTGAGGGAAATCTCTAAACATATGGTTTTTGTCGCAACCCCAACACTTCATTGGATGCTTCCTTGGCCTAGTTTCCATTACCTTAATCATTTTGGGCTCCTTGGAAGTAGTTTTTCCTTCTGTGGTATTTCTAAAGAATGGTGGCTTAGCACTCTTCTTCCTACGTTCCACCTTTTTTTTCATATTGTCTTCCCAAGCCTTTTGGAAAGTCGGTCTTCCCCTTTGCGGATCATAAAGACACTTAACACGCCTTATGGTTTCCTCTAATGTATTGGGATCATCATATTGTATCTTATAACTGATGAATAATGGAATCCCACTCAATTAACTTTGAATATTCACCTAATCATCCTTTATAAAAGGCACATATTTCAACAGCTCTAAAAATCTCCTTTCATACTCATTTGTGGTCATGCTCCCAAGCTTGATTTCAAAGAACTCCTTCATTTTCCTATCATAGTAATGCTTGGTTAAGTATTTCTTTTCAAAATATCTATTTCATTCCCTCCAAGTACCCCTCTTCTCATCAATGTGTTGCACTTACACAAATTGGTCCCACCACATTGATGCTTTCCCCTTGAGTTGATAAATGGAAATTATCCCTTCTACCCGCATGGAGTAATTATGTAGCTGGAAGTATTTCCTCATACCCAATATCAAGGTTTCTACATCATCGTCCTTCTTGTGCTCACCATCAAATGTAGGGGGTTGATCTTATTCATTTCTCCCTATAGTTCATCTACCCTAAACCTTCTATGCTTCATGACAGGGAATGGACTCAAAATACTGCGCACTCTCCCAACTGAACATCTTGGAGAGTGATGAAAATGTTTGTCATCACTTCTCGATTTTCTTCCCTCATCATGAGACCTATGTCTTCCTAATTTGCTTGACTCGGTCTCCTTAGCCATATTTTTCTCAATTTTGTCCAATATTTGTAGCAACTTGATGTTGAAGTCATATTGCTCCTCCTTGGCCTTCATAAGTCTATCATTATTATCTTTATATATTTGGACATCCTTTTTCAAATTTCTTATGGTCTCTACCAAGTTCATGCTCTCCTCTAATCTTTCCCTATGTCCATTAGATTATGTACCTTTAATGCCCATGACAACGTACAACCTTCTCATTTCTTCATCCTAATTGTAGGTTCTCTATGCATCTTCCATGCTTTCAATATCTACGTTAATTTTTTCCTGAACCAATTGTTGTTAATTATGAAAAATGTGCAGACAACAAGATTGGTTAGACTGATTAATGCGACAATTTTATGAAAGTTATGTAAAATTTTCAGAATCCTTTCTTTTATTTTCCTTGGAATATTTTAACATTCCAAATTCTATTGTGCACACCTGCACATCACTATTTTTGCGTGCATCGCAGCTTTGTGCTGTGCACCAATATATTTATGTGTGTCATCAAATTTGATTGCATGCCACTAATACTTAGCGCACTCATATATTTCATGTCGGTCTTTGGCCCATTCAAGTCTAGTCTTGAACCAATGGCTCTGATTCCAATATGTAACGTCCCCAACCACCCAGGCTAGGCCACGTCACCACAAACCTCAACTTATTTCACTCTTATACCAATCTATAACGACCAGACTCATTGCTAGAAAAATTTACTTCAACATCTTAGTGTGTGGATACCACTTACAACACTCTATGTTACAAGTAGTATTAGAATATGTTCACACAATCCTTAAGGAACTATGCTGAAAACTGAGTTGGGATCTTGGTCCATGAGTAAACCTATTTTTAAACAATTATAGCAGAAAAATAAGTAACCAAAATTGATTGAGTGTATAAATATTTATAGCACTTATATACGATTATGCACGTAATAACTCTACACACATAACATTATTGTGCATGCATTCAATCTGATGTTGCACTCAGATTTTATTACCTTGTGCACACAGAATGATTCCCTACGTGCATGACGATTTATACCCTACCTTGGTATCTCATGACCATACCACACAATTCAACCAACAGAAAAATGTAGTAACTTTCATACTTCACATGTGCTATTATGTTTTACAGATTAATGATACATGTAGCTAACATGAAACACTTATAACTGTCATGCTAACCTATGTAACAACATATAGGAACATAACTCATATATGTAGTAAATTTCAACATAACTAACCACAATATTCATATACAATTCTCTACAGGAAAATAACCCATATCAGAATGTAACAACAAGCACACAATAATTGGAATAAGCTCATATGAGACACTTATCTTTATGAAGAGTCACCAAATACACATGTAGCTCAGATGTTCCTCCCATCCATAGAATTTTTCACTCATAATATTTCAGCAACAGATCACCCCCAAGATGGGGTATAAAATCCACAGGGGAAAAGGGTTCCTTATCATGAGCTAAAGTCTATTAATCCACAAAATTTCTCGGTCCATGGTGCCTATTGCGGAAAATAGCCTACAGTATCTCATTCCCCACATGCCTATCCCACCCAAGAAAGTGTTCCCCTTCTCTGCTCAACAGTCCTTCGGATACCCCAATTCCCTTCCAAAGCTTTAGCAACAGTCCAAACAGAAATTCTTAGAGCCCTGTATCTAATTCCCAATGCACTAGGGAACAATTCCAGCAAATCTCTCACCTGGAGAGAAATGCTCACGGGCATGACAACCCACTTCTTTGACATAGAAAATATATCACCTGGAGAGAAATGCTCATGGGCCTGAAAACCCACTTCTTAGACATAGAAAATATCCCCCCTGGAGAGAAATTATTACGGGCCTGGAAACACACCTCTTCAACATAGTTCCCTTAGTCACTAGATGGAAAAAACCCTCTAACAGACAATGGTGGCAGTCTCAAATCATAGACAAAGATGGATGGTCGATTAAAGCTCATGTGGTATCAAATATGGAATTGCAAAATGTGTATCCTGACCAAAATGCACTCAGGCTCAATAATGTATTTGGATGGTTATAACTAGACACTTGTCACCTTAAGATCTAGCCTTTACCACCTGTCACCATAAGAACTATCTTTTTAGAAACTTGGTGACTCGTTCCCATCCCTTGATAACTTAGGATAAGTAAATATCCACAAATTAAACTTTCAGAAATATTAATAAAATATTTCCTTAACTTAAGCTCCCCCCTTTTCCCTTTTCCATGGAGTTTATCCCCCGATCTCTTTTCGTATGAGTTGAGTCTACGTGTAGTGATGTGATTATATTAAAAACTTGAGGTAATTACATTTACAATACAGATGCACTTTCCTTATGCATTTTGTCTCACTGGCCTCATATCCAATAGGCTCTTTGGCCTCAAATACATACACATACACATATATACATGTATGACTTGATCATCTTGTGCACTCACTCAGGTGTGCACAACACTATGGAATGTGTGCACACTTTTCTTGGTGTGCAATTCCATACACACTTACCCAGGTGTGTGCAACACTATGGATTGTGAACACCCTTCCTTGATAACAAAAACTCATGCACTACTTAGGTGCACGCAATACCAAAACTTGTACCAATGGCTCACTGGCCTTTACTTACATTTATATTTACAATCAATAACAAGGACTTCCCAACCATTATGTACAATTACAATGGGGTTTGGATCAGAGACATTACACCAAGATCCTTGTACATACCTGATTTAAACATTGTGAAGTTCACAAACAAATTATGTGCCCCTATCATGTGCCGATGGCTCCCACTACTACATATTGAAAAAAAATTGATGAACTATTTTTGACAGTATGGACAAAATTGGTCGTGTCGTCGAAATATACAAGATAGATATTTAACGTTTTTATGTTTTTTTTCAATTATGCCCACATTCGTCGGACTTGCGACAAAAAAATTAGATTCATCTCAATTTTGACGGTTTGTCTATCTTTGTCTCAATACCAACGATATTTTTGTGTTCGTCTTAATTCCAACGATATCTCTAGTTTCGTCTCACTACCAATGATATTAGTGCTAGTCATTCCTCTCTTCAAATGGTCACCCACTATTTGACTAATTCAACATTGACTTGGTCAACTATCGTCGGAATTCCAACGGACAAAAAATAATAAATATGTTGCATTTTAGAGATGTTGCAACAAATTTTCTATAACAAGGACGGTTTGGAAAAGGTACAAGGTGTTCTTGTCAAGAGAAAAATATATTTATTTTCATATGTCAATTGCATTAGAATAATATAATAAATATTCTATTACACCACTCAATTTTATAAGATAATCATCATTGTTTTTTTGTGGTGAAGAATGTCAGAAAATACTAGAGTTGGGAAAAAAAGTAAAGAGGGTGAAAAGGGTAATGGTAAATGTTATTTCCCTTGCAAAAGATGTTGTACTGCATGTCCCATTATAATTTTAATAGGAACAACTAAAATACATTGTAGGAGATATGGGAACATTGATGGGGGATCAAATGAATATCGTCTCTTGGTAATTAGCTATATATTGATCATTATTTTTCTTTATATTGATTGAATTTATAAAAAATTATATTGTTTTAATATTTGTTATATTGCACACTAATTTTGCATGATTGTTTGTAATTATAAAGTTAGAATTCCCCCCTAACTTTATGCAGAATGCACCAAGTAGTAGTAGACATGATGTTGTACAAGTTGAGGAACATGAAGAAAATAATGAAGATCAAGTTAATGATCCCATGGAAGAAGATGAAAATAATAACATAGTTCAAGTTGATGGGACAAATTAAATGATCCAAGACTTGTTCGCTCTGTCGGATGAGGATGGGGACAGTGATGGTATTTATGATGAACCTATGATACAAAAGGAAAATAAACGACTTTATAAAGGCTCAAGAGAAAATATTCTCTCTTCTACGTTTTTGTTGGTGAACTTAAAGGTTACAAATAATTTGTCGAACACTTGTATGACACATATCCCAAGGTATGTAATATGTTTCATCACATATACATAAAGGTTTTTTTTCTCTTTTTTTTTTTAATGTTAATTCATGTGTAAAATAAGAATGAAATATTTATGATTAATATTCTTTATATTAACTAGTTATTTTTTATGTTGTAGATTGTTCGGTGAATTTTTGTTACCATCATCAAATATTTTACCTCACACATATCAAGATTTACATGCCATTATGAAAGACATTATAATGGAGAATCAAACTATCGATGCATTTTCTAATGATCATATTATATATTATGGGCAACATGTGTCCAAAACATAATGTCCACAATTTCATATCAGTAGATATCAAACTGATCAAGTAACAAATAGGGTGTCTCGAAAGGTTCTTCATCATATTCCCATAATTCCACATTTGCAGTGATTTCTCAGGTGCAAAATCATAACATAGTTTATGGATTACCATGCACAGAAATGAAGTGGAGATGGTGTTCTTCGAATGCCTGCAGATGGTTATGCATTTAGCGGAATTGAGGAAAATGGGAAGAATTTAAAGGTGAACCTCGTAATGTTAGGATTTCATTGGTAGTTGATGGTGTTAATCCATTTTGAAAAAGAAACAAATGAAAATGTTACATTCTTTTTTTGCAGAATATATTTTATTTATTTATTTACTTATATAATAATATACATATCATGGTATTAATTATATGTAATTTCAAACAATTAGGTAAGTACCAAGTTAAATATATGAATGTATATATTGAGCCTCTTATCAACGAGATAATAAAGTTATGGGCTGACATCACTATGTATGACATCTGTAAGCCAATCAGGGAGAAGAAATTTCAATTTCATGGAATACTTGTATGGACAATTCATGATGCCCCGGGACTAACACATTTTTATGGTATTAACATTATGTTGCACTTTAATATTATATAATTAGTTAAAGATAACATGCATGTTTTTTAAATAATCCCGTCATATAATTAATATTAATTCATTTGTTGCAGGTCTTCAAATGAAGGGTAAATTTCCATTCCCAGTTTGTGGTACTAAGATTGTTGATGATTGCAGCTATGTGAGACATTCTCCAGCTTACAAACCTGTGAGATGTTGACCATTGCAAATATGTGAGACTTTTTCCATCCTACAAACCTGAGAGAAAGACCCTAAGAAGGGTACGTGGTTCCTATCTGAGATAGAGCTAGAACGTAGAGATGACCTCCTCCATTCAGAGAGTTGAGAAGAAGTCCAAATGATTATCTTGTGGGAAAGTCAATCTATTGAATTGGATGTGCATGTGGCTGAGCACAAGGTGAACGTGTGAAATCCCAAAGTGTTGGGTGCATCGTCATGAGAACAGAAATGAAGATGATGTATTAGCCTCCTATGAGCATAAGAGTTGACGAGAAACTCTAGATGACTCTCATGTGTGATGAAGTGGGAAAGAAGATCTGTTGAGTGGACGTGCCTGTGGACGAGCACATGTGAACGTGTGAAGAACTGGTTCTTCTATGTAATGCAGTGAGCTAGAGATATGGACATCCCTACGGATGTGCCCCTAGTAGATGAGCACTAGTGGGTGTATAAGATCTCTTGCTATATTGTTCAAGAGTCAAACCTGCATGTAACCCTAATTGTAATGTAAAGGGTACAGGTTGGCCCCACCTTAATGCGATTAATAATTAATGTAAAAGATAATTAATATGGAAATTATTAATTATATTTTGAGTTATTGAGGCTGGCCCTATTGTGCCAATAGACACATCATTTGGTGTGACAAGTCTTATATAAATAAAGGTGAATCCCCATTGAGGAAACACACTTAGCATTGTGTCATCTCATGATTTCAGATGTTGAGGTCTGAAATTATGAGAATTGCAGCACCCTCTTGTGTGATAATTTTGGTGATGGTGTGGGAGGTATTTCTCTTGAGGAATTTAGCAAAGGATTGGCTAGTTTTTCTTCCCCTATTGAGAAGGGTTTCCCAAGATACTTCTTGTGTGCTTGTGCATGGATCTTATTATTGTGATCTTGGTTTTCTATAGTAGTTATGGTTCAAGTAATTGTTGACAGAAAATTTAAAAGGAATACATGAGCCATAGCTCACTAAAAATCTAATATGGTTTCAGAGCAGGCTTGAAGAAAACCATTGCACACTACAAATTGAATGTAAGTTCTGTTATGGCATGAAGAGAAGAGGGTAGGACCTCTCCTTGAAAAATATGTGGTTTTTAATAAGGTCGGACCCCTCGTAACCAATATGTGGTAGATGAGGAGGGCCAAATCTCCTTCCTATGGTAAAAACCCTTGATCAACACCTATGGCATATGGAAAAAGAGGTCACAACACAAGGGAAAGGCCAGACCCCTCCCTTAATATTTTGTGGCAAGGAGAAAGGTTGTCGTAGCCTAAAGAGAAAGGAACAAACTCAAAATTCTGAAGATAACCAAGTCCCCTCAGCAGATCGCAACCACTCTTTCTGGATGGAATGAACTTTTGGAACAACATGGGGGGGCAACCATGTATCCAATGGTGTCTCGGCCTACTATATCAGAAAAGAAAAGACGCGACCTCAAGTCTTTTAGGACAGACGCTAAGGAATAAAACCACAGACCTATGGCAGCATATAACTGAGGCATAGTTTGATTTTTTTATGAAGTTCAAGGCTACTAGAGCCAGAAGAACCCCCATGATAGGCTTCCTAAAAGAATGATCACTTGCTAAAGTTCATTAATTTTAAGTATTGTTGTAATACCTACAATATTCTTGTTTCCTTATGTCAATAGTGAGAAGGTTTCATGACACAACAGTGGTGCAAGCTATAAAACAACAGAGGTTTCATGTCACTGTAATGATCCCAAGCCATTATGCAAGGATCATCACTGTTTTGGTGTCTTTTTAAAACTTTTTCTGAGTGAGGTATTTCGTCAAACACTTTGCTGATTTACCTTTTAGATGTGTTTATATGTGTGTATGCAGCAAATAATAGAAAGAGATAACCA
>JASDQU010221652.1:4902-17784 GCA_032191745.1 Picea mariana
ATCCCTAGAAATATTCTAGGTGGAGATTGGTGACTGCCCACCTAATCCAACTAGCTTATTTTGGAAGATTTCATGTATGTACATCTTTATGTACTTCTAGGGTCATTTTGGGGCCCTAAACAGTGTTTTTTTGGCTTGCCACAGTCAAACTATATATGGAGTGAAAGTTTGATATCATAATGTGTAGTTCTCGAAAATACCTTTCCAATAATCTATCACGCACCTAAAACGAAGGTCGTATGCAAAAGTTACGACCCCAGGAATTTGAGGTACCAACTTACCCATCGGGGCCCACATAAATTTTGGTGTTTCATCTCATAGGGTTAGGTTTTTGGATGTCTAGGGTTTTGGCATTCATGAGTAATGTTGAAAAGGCCTCTAGAGCCTCATTGTAATCATTCTTCTTAGACGGATGTGCATAGCAGTTACATCTCTTCTTAAAGATAACTACCACCATTCAAGCAAGTTGTTTTGGTTCTGCATTTTTACAATTTCATCCTATTTTATTTATTCAATAGAAGTTATTGTTCACTGGATATCTGTTATTGTTCTTTGTATCTCTGTGTTATGGTATTCAATCTATTATTCATTTCGTTCCACTCATAAATCCATATCAACTACAGTGTGTTGGGGTATGCCTCTTTGAGAACACTCTGCAAGAAAACTACGGTACGCTATCAAAGATCTACAGAAAAATTGTCCTTTATTTCGACATCAAAATGGGAGATTATAGAGGATCGTTACAGTCCTTGCACAACAAGAGTTTTAACCCAAATAATGATTATCCAACCAACCAACACCATTTTTACAAGGCTGGTGTCTCTCATATTTATGTTTACATCCTTCAAACTATAGAAAGAAAATGTTACAACTAGATACTCACCCCCTAACATTAGGATCACACAACCATGACGTTGTTTGGATTTTTACTTAGTTAAGACAGGATTAGTTGTGTCTTGTTGGTTCAATGACAAAGGAAGGGTGTCGGTTTTCCTGCTAAATCATCATGGGAGGTGTGGAGTGTCGAACTTGGGCATTTTCTCAACAAAATCAAATCAGTTCACGGAAAAATAAAGCATGTGAATTTGACCAAATATCGGTGCCTTGATTAATGGTCATTGGGTCTATTTGAGCAACATTGAATCTTGACAGTTTGTCATTCTCAACAAAACCCAGATGCTCGAATTCACCCATAGGAAGCGCAACCATTCAGAACACCGAAGCGTTGTCTAATTTCTGAAGATGTCTACTACCATATTTCTTAAGATGGCCGCTACCATATTTTTGAAGGTGACCACTACCAGATTTCTGAAAAATTTCACAAGAGCAGCTAGAATTTTGTAAATAATTAGGATATCACAAAATCTAATCTAGGCAACCATCAAAACATGGGAAAACAATAAAATCATAATCACATATCTCATGAAGTTTGTCTAAAGTGAAAATGAACAATATGGGTGATATATGGTGATATAGATGATAATTGCAAAAAGGATAAAGGAGAAATTAAATAATAATAGGTTAAATAATCATCGAAAATGTGTTGAAACCAAGGCTCGGCAAGGGGTGGGGATGTATACTCCATTTTGCTTTCCTTGGTCCATGAAATAGACCATGTGAATATTGATATTTTATTTTCCAATGGATAGTATAACATGCATGTGGTGTAATGCCTATATAAAGAGTACAAATCAATATGCATCATAATAAAATAAAAACTAACACAATTTCCCTCGGGAAGATAATAGGTGTTGACATATGTGTTTTGAGCTCAACCTTTCCTATAAACACTAAAATGAGGAAGGGAACTATACCTCCCTTTCTCTTTCATAATGCATACACTCCTCCATCATCTTTCCCATTTCATGCATTCTCCTTACATCACTTTTCCTTACATTCTTAGTTGTATATGGGCCTTTATTACTACCTAGTGTAAAGCACATATTGTTTGTTATGACCCAATGGAGGGCATATATGGGGTTAAATGTATATGATATGACCCCAAGGGAGGGAATATATGGGGATAAATGTACATTAAAGTGTAAATGTATATGTAATAGGGTTGGCCTAATAGTAAATGGGCCTCATATGTAGTGTGTGAATATGTATATACAGAGATCATTTAGTTATTATTGAGGAGATGTGAATTGTGATGTATGAATGTATTTGGATATTTGGAGGAGGTTCTCTTATTCTTTGATTTATTGTGTAACTTAGCTCTCTTATATGTCTTGGATTTGTGTTCCACATTCACATTTGTGTACATCGATATAGAGAAAACATAGAAAAATTCGCTTGGTCAAAATCTTAGGTTCTGGTTCATTTTAAGTTTGGAGATACAAGTGGTGGAAATTATGCTTTTTTTACTAATTGTTGGCATAGGGGAAAACCCAGGGTTCAACGATTAACAACGCACCAACAAAACCCTAACTACTGACCCTTTCGGCAACACCTTCGGAGCAGGTGAAGTCTCACCCGAGGTAGAAGCAGGGGAGGTTACAAGACGCAGGTGTCTGTAACCAAGGTGGGACATATATATGTGATAATAAAACTTCACAGCGTACTCTATTAACACTTACAAGGCGATATGCATCAATTTCCTAATCTTAGTAACATCGCAGAACATACCCAAAGATAGATCGGCGTAGTAACAATAAAGATGAAGCACTTCAACCACTTAGCACATAGCATTAAGTTAGATCTAGCATTCCTTCATCTTTAAAACAAGTAAAGCACTAAGCATCAACAAATCTATCTATCATACATAATCATCAAGCACTGAGCAGATTCTCAATATAAAAAACACAGCACAAAGCAAACCAAAGACACAAAATATACGTGGTTCACCCCAATGTGGGGCTATGTCTACCAATTGCTTCGTATTCTTTATTATTCTTCAATCTCTTACATTCAGTGCCTCATGTGCACTAATCCACAGAGTCGAGCTTCGCTTAGGACAGGAGATCTGCGCACTGAGCACCAGATCCTCCTTCCAAACTAGTTCAAGGCACAGGGCCAACTCCCTATCAAGCACAAAGCCTTAACACATAGACATTCATTTTCACAAAGATAATCACATTACTTGCACTTAGCAACCAAGACTTTGCTCCTTCTACCATACATTCTTACTTATTTATAATTTTACAATCCCTTACAAAAAGGCCTAATCATGGGTAAACCCCATGGGTTGACATCCCATAACCCATTGAAAAAACCCTAGAGACCCTTTATTGGGTCCACATAGCCCACAAAATCAATGATATCTACGATCTCATCTCCACCTGGGTGCTCCTTTCTCGACCAATGTGTCGAAGTCCAAAACGTGGTCAAACCTGACCAAGGTTTTCTCAAAACTTGGTTGAGGGCCAACAGGCCCCCAACACTCACCTGTGACTCATCCCGAGTCACTCAAGTTTGGGAAACTCTGCTTAAAAGGCCTCGAGCTTCACTTGAGCTGCCTCAACTTGATGCTTCGCCTGAGCCTTCTGCTCAGTGAGCTCCTTGATCGTTTGCTCTGTAACAAGCCCTTCCAGGCGATGTTCCACTGTTGCAACCACTTTGTCTAATTGCAAGCCATGTCCATCAATTTATTCAAAAACCTTGCAGGCTTTGTCTTACACAGGTTGCAGCCTCTGCGTGACTTCCATTACCCTGCGCTGGAGGGCAATGATCTACTGCTACAATGTGCATTGTTCCTGAGATCTCTTCATTCTTTCAACTGCGGTGAGCAGCTTCTTCTTCGCCTACATGGAGAATGCTTGTTGTTGCGCCTTATGTAGTTGTGCTCTCAGTTTCCTTAGCTATGGATCTTCTACAAGGCATTCATATGTATGTGCGCTTCTATCGCTCAGTTTTTTTCACTCTGAGGTGAGGGCTCTGATCCTTACTATTGTGTTCTTAGCATCTTCCTCCCTCTGATTGCACACTTCCTATGGGGTGATCGGTACTTCTTGAACCTCCAACTCTGTTATCCTCACTTGAAGCTATTGGATGGTCTCAACGAGCTTCACTACTTGAGCCTCACTTGACTCTTGTTCCTCCTATTCCAAGCCTAGCACAAAGTGACATGCCTTATTCACCGCTTCTTTTACCAGAGTCTGCTCTGCGATAAGCTTCTCTTTTTCTTTCTGTAGCTATGATTTTTCCTCCTGGAGCATCGCCTGAAACTCTTTTCTCTCACTTTCATAAGTGGACACACTGTACCGCACTACTCGTAATTGCTCTAAGGCTTCATCTTTCTCTTATTTCAAGGATTTTGTAGCCTTCCCCTTTTCTTCCTGTATTTTATGAAGTCGAGCCTTTGTCGCATATTCAAGTCTTCTCAATTGGGCTAGTCCATCCCCCAATTCTGAAATCCGTGACGCAATAGGTACTGTGCAGACCGAACGAATAGCTTGTTGTACTTCCTCCAATTCCTTTTCGATCCTGCCATATAGTTCATCCTGCTTCACTCCATATCTCTGCAAGATGTCCTCAGAAGCATCCTCCATAACTCCTCGAACCAAACTGATGTCGTCTTTCATGAGCGTGGCCTCCAACTAGAGCTTACTAGCACGCGTCTTCCTTCTTGCCAAAGGTTTCTACGGAGAAATGTTCCTCTTCTGCGGTGTTATTGTTTCAACAGGGGGATCTTTCGGTGGTGTAGCTTCACCTCCTCCTTGTTTTTATCCTTTTTCCCCCCCTCCTTATCCATTTGCTTCGTCTCCTCCTCCTCCTGGTGAGACAGATCCATTTTCTTCAAAGGCGTTGTCCTCCTCATCGGTCTCTATATCCTGGACTTCTTCCTGCTTCTTCTTCTTCTTAGTCCCACTGGACTGTCCGACATTCTCAACTCAGGTGACCATGGGGCTTCCTATGGTCTCAGTGTTGGAGAGTTCTACATCAGAAATGGGTACAAGGAATTCCTCCAGCCATTCCTTGGTGATCTTCTCCATGTCTTCATCTGTTAGCTTATAGTACGATTGTAATTCTTCCTTGTTCTCATATCTTAGCACAGTGATATAGATGAAATGAGGATCTGCGTGGAACTTTTCTATTGGTTTGTATTGGTGCAGGGTGCACGGTGGCATGTGTGGAAATGACTTGATGGAAACCTTCAATTGATGATAACACGCATGGAACACAGCATTGGACTGCCACTGTTTTGTCATATCATTGGTGTACCACAAGGTAGAAAACCTAGCGTCCAACGACTCTGATGGTTCGATCTCCGGGAAGGTGGCTCCTTCAGGCATTTTCCAAGTGACAAATGCGATCAAAACAATTAGCCAGCTGAAGTGGAATTCGTATCCCAGATCCTGAGCTTTGCGGCAGTCTTTCTCCAGTTCATTGATGAGGTAACTCACCCAATTCATCTGCATGCTCTCCACGCATTTTCCTGCGAGGTCCACCATGAACCCGGGGACCTGTGTGGGCCAGTTCTTCCTTATGATATTTCCAGCTATGAGTTGGCAAGCGAGGCTCACTGCTCATTCCTGTATATAGGCTACCTTGTAGCCTCTCTTTCCTTTTTCAACTTCGTCGTAATCTTCCTTGATGTGTTGTGCCAGGGAGCGGTCTAAGGCCTTCCATGGGTAAAATTTTTGAGGGTCGGGTACCTGCATGCTTAATCCTGTAATCTAGTGGATCAACGTCGGATTCATAGTAATCTGTCGGTCAAGCCATAGGTATCCTCCATGATAACACGAAAAGAGGATTTTAATGCAAGCGTTAACCTTCTGGTGGCGGCCAAAATGGGGAATATTCATCACATTTATCACAGTGGATTGCACCAGTCCCTTAATCCATGGATGGGAGATGAGATGAGGCTTTTTCCCAGTTGATTTTTTCAAGTATCGGTGGGGTGCGAGCATAGCATAGTTCTTTTTGTCTCGTAGGTTAAAGTTGTTGTTCTTCAGCAGCGGGATCTATCCCAACTGACTCCCTACTATGTGTGTTCCTTTCAGAATGTACGCGATGAACAGAGTGTACTCATAATCTCATGGAATGCTTTTGTGGTTAACCACGCCAGCCAAAGGTGGAATGTACTCGAGTAGGATCGACGAGATCTGCTTCGCATTAACCAGATCACTGCGATGCTTACTTTGCTGCTTGGTTGTGGGTTTAACATGACCAGAACAACATCCAGTCGAAGGGGAAGCCTGCAGTCTGGGCCTGGTCAATGATTCTTGGACACCTTCAGATAACTATATGTCAGCCATTATCTTCTTGAGGACCTCCTTGAAAGACTTCTCTAATTCACTAGGTTCACCCAACATTCTTACATTTAAACGGGTAGGTCAGGGTAGGCGAACGGACATGCGGGGTAGACAAATGAATGGCGATGTCTAGCTTCTGATAACACAACTTGATACACATTCAATTCTCTTCTAGGATCAGTTAATCACGGGTGGAAAAAAGTGGTCCTGGCGCAACGTTCGATGGGTTAAATAAGCAGGGCCTAGTAACGGATTCTTCCAATGGCCAGGAATGCTTCCATCAATGTGAATATGTTTGTTATGGTGCGGTCTCAACGTCCAGTGGCAGTCAATCCACCCATAAATTCATTTTCTAGCCATTATGGAGCGTCATTCTAACGGTCAGGGCACCTCCAATGGTCATATAGCTTCGCCAGGGCGAAGTTCCATTCTACACAGTCCTGTTGTTTCGTCAAGGTTCAAATCCTATGAATCTGCCTCCTGGGAGGTTATAGTCTGTGAAGTCTTCCATCTGGTCTCTGTAGCTTCTTGTAGCTTTTACATCTTAGCTTTCTTTTTGTTTAGATTCCTTGCCTTCTTTCCTGTGATCTGAGTCTCTCTAACTATTTCTAGAATCCTCTTTCCATTCTTATTCTTATCTTCTCCTAGTGTAGTGACTTCACACTGTTGATATGCTCTCAAAGGGTTCGAAGTTAATATCCCTTCTCTTATTACTTCCTGGGTGAATATACTTCTTTCTTGAATGGATAGGTCCTTCAAACCTTCTTTCATTCTTTCAACCTTGACAGCTAATTCTCTTGCCTTCTATTGCTTCAAATTATCTTCTCATTCTTATATTAGTCGATCTATTTTTCTAGCTATGAAATCCCTTAGTTCTTGTTTTTTCTTTGTTGTAGCTTCTTCCTCTGCTTTCCTTCTAGTTTGATCCTTCTCAATCCAAGTCCTACCTAGCAAAAGTGGGAAAGGGGCACTATTCTCAACAAACTTAATGACTTCAAATTCCTCTTCAGTCGATGTTCCATGGATAATAATAGGTACATTAGTAACCCTTCTGCATAAGGTTATCATCTTTCCCCTAAACAGGCCTATCCTTCCCAATGAAGGTACCACAATAGGATTTCCAAAAATTTCCCAAGTGTCTTCTGTCATAATATTCACTTGTGTTTCTTCATCCAAGACATAGTTTATGTTGAAGTCTTCTATTCTTCCACTTATGTGTTGTTTTACTTTCAATTGTAATAACATAGTTTGAGCCTTCTCTGATTTTTTCTCTTTATGATTTTCTAACATTCCCTTATTCTCTTGACTTCCTTCACAGTTTTCTTTTCTCATACTCATTCATTCAACTTTAGCAATCATCTTTGGACTTCCTCAACCTCATGACCAACAATTTTACAACAAAGACAAATAGGACCTGTACCAGGGCATTCCTTAGAAAGATGTCCCGGTCTTCTACAGTTATAACATAATGTCAATCCTATCTTTTTCTTGTATGTTCCCCAACCTCCCCTGTACTGGGCACTAGGATCACAGTGTTGGACCTTCAATCTGCAAAAATTCTTTCTAAGTTCCTGCATCCACTTATTAGTCCAAAAATTCTTTCTATGCATAGGAATGACGTATCTTTATTTATTTATATTAGCTTTACTTAGATCAGTGATTTCTTCCAACTATGCCCTAACCTTCAGACTAGAACAGAATCTATTAAACATACTTAAATTCATGCTTTCGAAACAAAACTTTTTGCTTATCTTACTCTTATCAAAGCAAAAAGATTTACCTCTTTTAAGATCTTACCTCTTTTCTTCAAATTGGATTTCTTTCTTAGCACAGAGCTTCACAAGTCAAGTAGAGTACTGATCACTTCAGCAGCAGATCTACGCACAGAGCTTCTCTTTTCTTTACTTCAATTCCCAGTAATCACAGTTTCAGGTCCTGGCAACGGAACCATTTTTTGGCACAGGGGAAAACCCAGGGTTCAACACTTAACAACGCACCAACAAAAACCTAACTACTGGCCCTTTCGACAACACCTGTGGAGCAGGTGAAGTCTCACCCGAGGTAGAAGCAGAGGGGGTTACAGGACGCAGGTGTCTATAACCAAGTTGGGACACAGATATGTGATAATAACACTTCGCAGAGTACTCTATTAACACTTAGAAGGTGATATGCATCAGTTTCCTAATCTTAGTAACATCACAGAACATACCCAAAGATAGATCGGTGCAGTAACAATAAATATGAAGCACTTCAACCACTTAGCACATAGAATTAAGTTATATCTAGCAGTCCTTCATTTTTAACACAATTAAAGCACTAAGCATCAACAGATCTATCTATCATGCATAATCATCAAGTACTGAGAAGATTCACAATCTAAACAACATAGCACAAAGTGAACCAAAGACACAAGATATATGTGGTTCACCCTAATGTGGGGCTACAGCCACCAACTGCTTTGTATTCTTTATTAGTCTTCAATCTCTTACATTCAATGTCTCATGTGCACTAAGCCACATAGTCAAGCTTCACTTAGGACGGAATTTTTTGCGCACTGAGCACCAGATCCTCCTTCCAAACTAGGTCAAGGCACAAGGCCAACTCCCTATCAAGCACAGAGCCTTAACACACATACATTCCTTTGCACAAAGCTAATCACATTACTTGCACTTAGCTACCAAGATTTTGCTCCTTCTACCATACATTCTTACTTATTTATACTCTTACAATCCCTTACAAAAATTCCTAATCATGGGTAAACCCCATGGGTCGACATCCCATAACCCATTACAAAAACCCTAGAGACCCTTTACTTGGTCCACATAGTCCACAAAATCAATGAGATCCGCAATCTCAGCTCCGCCTGGGTGTTCCTTTCTCGACCAATGTGTTGAAGTCCAAAAAGTGGTCAAACCTGACCAAGGTTTTCTAAAACTTAGTCGAGGGCCAACACTAACCCTAAATTATTTTCAAAGAGGTATTATGGGTAAAAAGTTTATATATGTTTCAAGAAATATCCAAATTTAATGCCACTAGTTATAGTGGGCAAATAACAAGCCATATTGTTTCAGGTAAAAATTTCAGGATCAAATCATAGAAATTGGAGGTGTGGCGTTTTGTGTAGGTTCGTTCTCTAGAAAGGGACAAAAATCCACAACTTTTGTTAAAGTTGTCATAACTTTCACTTGACACATCAAATTTTGATCAAACTTGTGCCATTGTAGAGAAGAAATATCAAAGTACTACAAGACAAAATTTTAGATTAATAGGACTCAAAATTTCATAGTTACATCAGAAGAAAGGTCGACTAGAAGGATAGACTCCAAATTAGGGTATCCAAAGGCAAGTTCACTTAAAACTATCATAACTTTTGATTGGGATGTCTGATTGAGGTGATTCAAAATCCATTGGAAAGAGAAAACATAGGAGAGTATATTAGAAAAAGGATAATAATTATATTAGATAATTATTTCTAATATAATTAGGTTGTAATTTGAGGATTGTGGTGAGACCTCACTTAAGGATCAATGGAAATACCTATATTTAAAGGAGATGAAGATAAATATGAAATCAAAGCCATGGAATGGTTTAGGATGGTAAAAGAATATTGTAATACTCCTTCTGTGGCAAGTATTAAGTTTGATGGTGAAGCTCACGAGTGGTGGAAGAGTGTTAATAATAAACAAAACATCACATGGGAAGAATTTGAAAAACTTGTATCAAGTAAATGGATCAAGGATTCAAAAAGGGAGGAGATGTATTAAACTCAAGAAGAGTTAAAAGAAGAAAAAGAAGACATCAAGAAGAAGGGTGGTGAGATATCTAAGATAAGATACCTTATTGAAGCACTTGTTAAATAAGTTCAAAAATTAAAACAATGAAAGACTAGCAAAGGCAAGTGGGAAAATGATGAGTCAAGGGAAGAATTGAAAAAGAAAGATGAAGAGATATGTAGATTACGAAACCATAATAAATAAATAAAACTATTGGATAAGGTTAAGAGATTGAAAGAACAAAAGAAGAATTGTCAAAATCATGAAGAAACAAGGATGTTGGATGAAGAATCTACCAAAAGACTTAAAGAGGAAATTTGCAAGAAGGTTGAGGAATCCCTAAATACTAATGAGGTAAAATCAGAAATGCAATCCAGAATTGAAGAAGAAGGTCAAAATTTGATCAAATGGGTGACATTGCAACTTCAAAAGGATAAAGAAGACAAGATTCAAGAAGGTTGCCAGAATGTACTTGAAGAAGTTGAACTTCATCTAAAGGATGTGCATGCCAAATATGATGGTATTATCTCCAAGCCTAGAGTAATCAAAGACCAAGCAATCAGGATAGAGGATGTCATTGTCTCTGAAATGAAGATAAAATTAATGCATATGCAAAGTGAAGGAAAATTGTCAAATGTGAAACCATATCAACACCCTCATTACTAGAAAAGGTTTCAAGGAAGACAAGAAGGTCGATATCAGCATTATCAAGGTAGAAGATGGAATACTCGTCAATATTCATGAAACAAGGCATCACAAAACCACTCTTCAACAAGTTATTTTCAAAGACCAACAACCACTACAAATTGCAAAAGTTACAACAACAATACATGGAATCAAAAGGAAAGAAAATTATGCAACAACTAGCTACCAAGGATTAGGACTGAAAAGAATTGATTTTGGATGGATGGATTATCATCAATGGAATGAAGAAAGCAGGAATATAAGAAAATCATATTGCTTGGTTTCATCACATGTGAATCCTTTAATTGCAAAGCTTTGAGGTCAAAGCTTTTTGGAGGGTATTATGTTATGACCCACGGGGGGGCATATATGGGGTTAAATGTATATGATATCAAGTTAGACTCTTAGTCATATACAATCATGAAGTCCTAGTATAGCACCTATGTATTTCACATTTAACGATATAGTTGTTATCCTAAGTTTTTTTCTTGATTCCTACTTTTCCTCCTCCTACCTTATCTCTCAATGAGGTGTCAATGTGAGAGAAATTGAGGTGGTTTCAATATTGTATTATGTTGGCAAATGCTTAACAGGTAGTGTATGCTTGTCATTAATGGCAAGTACAACAGTGAAGATGGCAGGATCAGAGTGTGCATCGATGGACAAACAGGAACAACGAAGGCTCGGGAGGAATTAGCGTAGAGTCGAAATTCTTCCAAGTAAGAAGGATGTGTAATCTTGGAGGAGAAGCGTCGCTGATCGTTGGATCCCATCCAAAATTCCCGACAGCATGAGGGTTGTCAGATATGAATAAAGACAAGAAAAGCGTGCTGAAGAGGAGGATAGATCTCAAGCGTTAGATCTGAGCGCAGGATCCGACCACCGTTGGATCGTGGAAAACCTGCACGATGTTTAAAGTGCAAGGAGAAAAGGGGCTCACAAAATCCCGAAAGAAGAAGGACCGTCCATTTCAAGGGGTTATGTGGACCGTTGATCCGACTCCCTGTCGGGGTTTCGAGGATCGCGAGTTGAAGAGGTCAAAGAATAATAACCACGGGACTCGTGAAATCACGATATGCTATACCCCGATATAATCTCGACCATTGGATTGAGGACAAATATGGACCGTTGAACCCAGTTCTTGTCGAAGTTTCAGGGATCGAGAGTTGGACATGTCAAATATTATTGACATCAGGAACCCTAAAATCGCGATGTTTGAAATCCCGACTGAATCTGAACCGTCAGATCAAGATGTGATCTAGATCGTCGACCCGACTCACGTCAGCAGACACGTCAACAAACTTAAGAACACATGGCACAACCAGGCAATGACAAGTGTCAAGCTGAATCAACACTTCAGGCACATGTAAGTCACGAATCAGAGTGACACGTGGCAGTATTCAACACGTGTCAATCCACGTGTGACGTTAGCAGATTTACACCATGTCAGAGTTTCGAGGATCGCGTGTTGGAGATGTCAAAGAAACAATGCAACAGAAATACCGAAATCGCGAGATGCGAATTCGCGATTCAATCGCAGCCGTTGAATCATGATTGAATCTGGTCCGTTGAATCCAAGTCCTTTCGGGAATTCGAGGATCGAGAGTTGGAGATGTCAAGGAATGTTAACATCAAGAATTTCGATATCGCAATATGCGAAATCGCGAAATGATCTGAGCCGTCAGATCAAGTGTTGATCAGGACCGTTGATCCCACGCCATTTCAGGGTATCGGGGATCGCGACTTGGAGAAGCAAAGAACCCAATGCATCAAGAATGCTGAAATCACAAAATCACGATTCAATCGTAGTCGTTGAATCAAGACCAGATCTAGACCATGGAATCATAGGACATGTGGCAAGTGATCAAAATTTCACTGACTTGGGGTCAACGGAGCATAGTTTTGAAAATCACGAAATGAGAAATCGCGAAAGCGCTTTTTGCATAGGTGCTTGGTTATGACCATATTCATATTGGGGAAGGAGCTAGTGCAGAAAAGTCCTGTATCGGAACTTTGGAGATCGCGAAATAAAGTGTCAAGACACTCAGCACAGAATTGTCGAATGCCGAAATACCGAAATGAATGCAAGATCCCATGGATTCAATCCAACGGTGCAGATGAATTTGAACAAGATTGGAGGGAAACTATAGCACGATACAGTGTAACTACCAGAAACCACTGATGGGTTCTGCCAGAGGACTCGAAGACACTTCAGGATGACTGACAAA
>JASDQU010221656.1:0-17028 GCA_032191745.1 Picea mariana
TGGTTTCATGTGAGGAGTTTATACATACTTCAAATTGTTGCATTTTGTGCATAAGTGATTCTTGCTTATGTAAACAACATTTATGCACACACATGTGATTTCTACTTCATTACATACTTTAATGCATCCTATAACATTTTCTAATGGTAAGGGAATTTGTCAATTATTCAACATAGATTTCTTAAAGTTGTATAAACCATCCATGTTGTATGGAGGTGAAGAGCAACTTATTACATGTTGTTGAAATTAGTATAAAGTTTGCAAAACTCATAAGGTTCATAATGTACTGGTAAAATTAGGCAACTAAATAAGAAATATTGAAAATTTAATGATGATAGTCTCTTTGCTTAGACAACTTAGCATGGGTATAGTTGGACAACTTAGCATATCAACATGGTAGTACCAATAGTAATGTCAAGATTTCCATGTACAACTTAATCTTTTCTCATTGAATTCTTTTTAATTGTTGTAACATAATGCTTTTTATTCCTTAACAATATGCTTTTTAATTAAATCTGCAATATATATAAAAAAATTGGTTGGATATAGCCTTCAACCTCGACACTCATCGTCACACTTTTGTGTGAACATGTTAATGGGACAAATGAATTGGATTATGCCTTCGCTTCTACTTTGATTATATCAATACCTTCTCACATAGAGTTTACAATCATGTATAGGTTCTACTATATGTTATCACAAATTAGGCACTTTCTTTTCGGTTAAACATTCAAACTTATATTAAGGTATGAATCTTTTCAAGCTAACTTGAGTTTAGGTTGGGAGTAGTTTCAATGTTGGATGAAAGAGGAAGAAAGATTTATTCATGAGTGGAATATTATCAGCAAAATTGTGTGAGATTGGTTTTAATTTGGGGTCAATCTCAATGTTGGATGGAAGAACAATTTCTTGGGATCAATCTCAATGTTGGATGGAAGAACAATTTCTTGAGATGAATCTCGAACAATTTTTTGAGATGAATCTCGAACAAGTTATTGGGATCAATCTGTTGGATGAGAGAACAACTTCTTGCTCAGTAGTGGAATGTTATCACCAAAATTGTACAAGACTGGATCGATCCTGAAGGCCTGAGAGTAGATACGAAAAGCCTCATTTCCATGGTCATGCTCGAATAGCGGAGACGAGAGGCCTCATTAGCATGCTATTAAACCATCATTAAAGCCTATGGCCACACAACAGTGGGACACTCCATCAAAACGTTCCCTCTGTCTTTCTGGCTCTCGCCCTAGTCGATGCTCGATCAGTCAAGAGGGCATCATCTGATCGAGAATGATAATCAAGCCCATAATACAAGCTTGATCGTAGCCAGGCTGCACTGTCAAATTGAACACATCTCCTCCGAGCGTTATTTCCGAGCTCACCTGCTTTGGCTTCACCTGCAAAATCCCAAATGTTTTCAGAACTTGGCATGAATACAGTACGACAGTTTACTCAAAGTATACTAAGTAATCAAGACATCGGGGAACGAACATACCTCTGCAACAACTTCGTTAAAGCTGTTGAAAAGGGTGAAGGAACGCTTGGCATAACATCCTTCAACACGGTAGTCTGGCTTCTTCTTTTTGCTTTTAGCCGAAGAACACATATGCACCTTTGCTAAACTTTTGGTGGAGATTAGTAGAAATGGCGCCCTTCTCACGACGAACAATGGTTTTTGGGTATCCCGGAAATCTCCTAAGAATCCTTGCCATTCATGCTGCAGACTCAGCCTCTGTTTCACACACAATATCAGAATTCAATACACTTTCAAACGATGCAGAGATTTTGAAGGGAAAATGTTGGAAACGCAAATGAAAGATAATATATATTTTGTATACCTTTCGTCGCATTGTGAGGAGAGCCATTCCTGCAGCGTCCATGAGAACGATTTCATTCTTGAGATCTGAAGGATAGTTGTCAACTCTAAACACAAGGTTCCCGCTGGAATTGAACACTGTAAAACCATTGCAGCTGAACACAAGAGATTTCTTCCATACTGTTAAAGTTGTGGCAGACACCTTGGAGAGCTTATCGTCTATCACATAATGCCTGGCGAACTCTGGATCCTGTGGATGAATCTTGGCAAGCATTTCTCCTGCGAAAATGAGTCTGCGACGAGTAAGAGAGGCAGGGCAGGAAGGGCGAAAGAATAGAGAATGAAGAATATATATTACAGTCGTAGTCACTGAGAGAGCACGCGAAGTCTAATGACTAGGTGCAGGTAATGTGTTCATCCTTCCCCTATCAATCGCTTCTTATATTCGACGGTTCATGCTTTGGAATTGGACAGCCTGTCAGCAACTTCGTCGAAACAAAAATGATCCCATAACAAAATACTTCTTTCAAGGATGGATGGTTCTTAGGACATACCTCCTCGAGTCGATTGTATAGATGGAGTATAGACTTAGCCATAAAGCCACCCACGTGGAAACTTTCTTAGTGGAGGTTATTAAACATTAAATTTAGAAAATAGTAAATTTAATATTAAGAGGAGGAGACAAGAGGGGATGATTATAATGTTGTATATGATGGTACATATACCATCGGATATAAGACATTTTTCATCAAATATTATATATCTCAACATGAGTATTGGGTGTATACTAGTACAGCCGCTAAGTCGCGGCTGGTGAACGCCGAAAAGGCGACGGCTGTTAAACTTACGGCTGTTAAAAACCTTAGCACAAACAACTGGCTGTTAAACTTACGGCTGTTAAAACCCTTAGCACAAACGGCCACCAGTCCCAGCTACTTTCGCCATAGGTGGATATCAGTCCCAACGGCCACCATGTTCCGTCCATTCGGCCCATTGCTCGTCCTCAGTGACCTCGGCTGACGTTGTCTTCTATCCTCATGCCCCCCTGTATTATTTATCCTTCGCCTTGTTGACTTTTAAGTCAATCTCTTTAAGTGGAATTAATATATTATTTATAATAATAAAAAGAGATATTTTTATTTTAAATTTAGATTTATCAATAGTGATTTATTAAAATGATCTATTAAAATGTTAATTTTTTAATAATTAATATGAAGAAATTTATGTTAATTTTTTAATAATTAATATGTAGGAATTTATATATGACATAATTAAATAATAAAACAATTTATACTTTAATATAATAAATTCAAGTTTAAAATGGATTTATGTTGATTTAATTTTTTAAATGTTATTATATATAGTGATAATATATGATGAACTCTAAAGCACTTCATTATTTTCAATACCATCAATTAAATTTTCAATATCAATCATTAAATTTATATTAATATTCATTGGATAGAAGATTTAAAATCGTATTACTTAGCATGGAGAGTACGGAACGATGCAAATGTATGAATTAGATCAGACCCCTGGCTAGGCAATGACATAAATCATATTCTTCCCATTGCTTTGATTCGTCATCTGCACACTCAAGGTTTTCATCATATCAATCAGATAGTTGATCCGGGGAATACCACTATCTACAGCTAGGAATGGAAGGATTCAGTACAGTTAGGGCTCGAGGAGGCTTTCTCTTCTCAATGGGAAAATTACATAAGAGCCCTCAAAGCAGCTCAGATTCGAATTATGGAAAGGGAGGATGAACTTGACTAGAAACATGCTCCTCGTGGTGTCTACACCCCAAAATTATGATACACTCAACTAAACATAGATATACAACAAAGGGAGCCTTCATGGTGGTGGAGGGGCCTATGGAAGTTAAAGTGCCCCTTAAAAACTCGCATTTTTATGTGGTGTTTGATCACAAACAAAATTCCCACATGGGACAGGATGAAACACAAAAAATTAGAGGGTCTAGGATGGTGTACTTTATGCAAGGGCAAGGAGGAAACAATGACACATTTTTTCATTCTTTGCCCCTTTGTAAAACAAATTTGGCAAGAATGATCTAAAGCATTGGGTCAAGAATGCACCTGGAAGGGACAGACAATGGAAGAGTCCTAGTAGGATTGGGTTTCAAAATCCTCAAAACATAGCATCAAGGATCTTCCTTTGATCATAAATTGGGGTGCTTGACAGCCTAAGAATTCATCCATATTCCAAGTCCGACATTCTCTCCCGGAAATTATTGTGGCTAAGGGCTTTATCATATTATCACATTTCCCTCAAGAAAAAGGGATAAGCTCAGCCAAAACCGTCCAGGAAGAACAAGTGGACTTCTCAAGGCCATGGACCTTCTTTGATGGGGCCTCACAAACAACAACCAACAATGTGGGGAGGGGGGAGGTGCTCCATTTATCGAATAATCACTTATTTAAACTTCAAATGGGTTTGGGCCCTGTCATAAACAATTATGCATAATTGATGGAACTAAGACTTTTATTGTTTTTGTTGGGGAGAAAGGAGTAAAATCCCTCCAATTTTTTGGACACTTAATGGTAGTCATTAATTGGACGAGGAATCACAAAAATGCCACAACATTATGATACTTTATTTACTTGATGATTTTTTTAGAATTCTGGACTCTTTTGATTCTTTCTCTTTGCGGTATGTCTATAGGGAGTGGAACTCAGAGGCCAATTTGCTCTCTAAAGCAGGCTTACAATTGGATTTTGGGAAATGGTTGATCTCAGAAATCAAGGATGGAACACATTATGATTACTATCACAAACCGTTTATCGATCCACCTTCCCCCCCGGCCCCTCTATATAGTTATCGGTGTTGCTCTTGGCGACACTCCTACATCTTTTGTTGTGGATTTCAAACATTATTTATTTATCATGTGGTCATTATCAGATTGTAAATATGATTAGATTATGGTGTTGGTGTGGTTTTTGTAAATTTTGTTGGAAGTAGGCTCTTGGCTGATCCTTTTTACTGTCACTTCTCATCTTGGACAGTTAGCACCTTTGGTTTCTCATTGGAGGATTTCTGGTTTTTTCTGAATAGTCTCTTACTGTTGATGTGTTTATGCCCCTTCACTAGGCTAAGCCATTTTGATGCCTTGTGTCTTTTTGGAAAAATACATGGTGCCATGTAATCTATAAAATGTAAATTTTGTTCCTGTTTGAATGAAATAAAATTTACGCTTTTTTCTAAGAGAAAATAAGTCTAAAAACGTTAATAAATTAAACTTTTACTAATACTCATTGGATAAAAGATTTTAAACCTTATTCAAAAGGTTAATGATATTTATTATTCAAAAAGTTAATGATATTTATTAATTGAATAGTTTCAAATCTTGATTAATAATAATAATCTATTTTTAAGGTCACGACCAAGCCACACCAAATTGGTGTATGAGACCCCGCCCAACGATTTTACTGGTAAAGTCTACAGAGGTATACATACCCTACCCCCCTCTAGATTTGAACTTGTGACCTCTTAAGAGGAAAAACATATTCTTAACCATTAGACCCACTCAGACTGATTGTTAAGCATTATAGTTTGTAGCTTCGATGTAGCAAAACCTACAACGTTTGCTAAGACAAAACAAAATAAGAGTACTATTTGCTCTCATTTACAAACTAAACACTTTGTTAAGTGAAAAAATAACATTATAAAGAGCCTCTTGGCTCCACTCATAATCCCATTTGTAAATCAGATTTATATAATCACACATATATATCTTAATCTTCTTGTTTTACTCTTAATTGATTAATGCAACACCTTTGAAACTTTAAAAGCCTTTAACTTTTAAAGTTCAATTCTTCCTTCATTATACACAACACCTTAACCTTATACCTTGGAACCTTCCGTTCCACTTAAAGGTAGAAAAAACCACTTAAAGGTCAGAGAAAAAACACGAGTTTATGACTTGTTTTCCACAACCTTTTTCATTATTGTTTGCTCTCAGAGATATGAAACGCGTCGTTGAAAAGGTGTATTTATACAATAAAGTAAATATATCCACCTTCCATTCCCTTGAAAACGAGTAAAAAACCCGTGAGTTAATGATCTGTTTTCCACAACATTTTTCATTATTGTTTGCTCCTGCACACATGAAACGTGTATTTGAAAAAAGTGTATTTGTGTGAAAATAGATATAATAAAGTAAATACATGTACCTTACCACGCCTTGCAATATTATATGGTTATCCATGTGTGTTTAGGCATTTAGAACCGCGTAAAAAGCATCAGATTTTCGACGTTATTGACTAGAAAATGTTATTAGTCCCTTGTTGTTAGTCCCTCCCAACAGGGACTATGCTTATTATTATGGACAAGATTAATATTAATAATAATTGTTTTTTAAGGGAATTGAATTGAATTGAATTAGCTAAGTTGTTTAAAGATTTCTTTTAATAGTATATGAAGAATTACGAGATTATTTATATATGTTCTAATTATTCATGTGTGTAAATAATGGTTACACGTTTAGCACCCATTAAAAGGGGTCTTTCACTTGTCAATAAACAAGTGGTTAAACATATGGTGAAAGAATGTAATGAAGGAGGTTATGAGATACACATTGACTAACGTCATTGTTATGGATGAAAAATTGTTAGTTCATTGCATACTATTACAAACAATGTAGAATCATTTTAATTCTAGATAATTCTAGATCTACCATGCATCAAGAAGGATAGAATCCCTTGAGGTGGAAGCTTTTCCCAAAACAAATTCAATCTAAAAAATCTTTTCACCTCTAGGGATTTGATCTCTTCCAAGTAAATAATAGATCCATAGTTAAGATGAATTTACGCTAGTAATAATTAGCTTATGCTTCACATGAAGGAAAGGGAATGTCAAATTCAATTGAGGTAGTTGTGTTGTTTAAAGATAATAATTGTTTTTTGGATAGTATGTGAATAACTAATAGATTATCTATGCATTTTGTATTCATTCGTATGCAAACGATGGTCACACATTTAATGCTAATCAAAAAGGGCCTTCTACATGTAATTGCCAATAAACATATGGTAGGAGGATGTGATGGAGGAGGTCATGAAATACATGTTGACCATTAAAGCAATTCCAAATAGATGGTAGACGAGGTTTGTGATCAAGATCTTACAAGTTTTCAATAAAAATCTCAATGATCCATTGAGTAGCACAAAATTAATATCATCATCATGTGTAGAGAAATGTTTATAGATAACAAAAATACTTACAAAGATGTTCTTTTTTTTTTTACTTTTTTTTTTTATCAAATTTCTCCTTTGAACTCATAGTTTATAGTGTGTGGTTGTTCATAAACATAGCATTTTTAGTCCCTGGCAAAGCCCTGAGACTATAGCAATCGTTTTTGCATTGATTGTGATTTTGGTTTTGCGTTGACCAAAAAATCTCACTTTTTTCAATAGTTTAACTTTATTGCGAGCGTTTCATTTTTTTTCTTGTCTTCTGATTGGCCTTTCAAAACAAGATCTCATTGTTGGGCCAACCACAGGAATTTAATAAGTAATTTAATTATGCAGTTGTAGCAGGGTTGTTCTTGTGTAAGAATAGAGGGTATGATGTTGATTGTTTCTTATGTGTATAGCAAGGTTAGACATGTAACCTTTTATTCTGAATGAATAAGACAACAACAAAGAAAGACACCCAAGGAATGTTGGTTTTCCCATTTTGGTTTCCAGGGTAAAATCTTTGTGTACTCTGTGATTTCTTTGTCATTTATTTTCTAGCTCGAATATGTCTTCCTCTCTTCTATTAGGTTTAGCATGTAAGTCTATATTCCTAACACATGAGTCTCCTTAGATATTTTTTAATGAATTCATAACATCTTAGGAATAATTCTATAGGTAGGCCACTAGGCCTAGGGATTTTATCACTTTGGAAGCTCTATAAAGTTTGAAGTAGGTCATATTTCTCAACTTATTTCATAAGCCCGAAGTTATCATCATTGTTTACAAAGTTGAGTAAAGAAATGGAGAGTCCTATCACTTCAACAATAATGGTCAAGAGTCCTATTTTAAGATATTGAAGAAGTAGTTGACTCCTTCATCTACTATGTCCTTAAAATTTCTTGTCCACTTGTTTCCCTTATCAATCTTCCAAACAAAATTTTTATTTTTCCTATCATTTTCATATAGATGAAATAACTTTGAATTTTCATCACCTTATTGAAGACAAATGACCCTACTCTTGAGCCTCCATTCGTTATATTTCTCCAGTAAGATATTCCTCTTTTTTTCTTCCAAAATCTTTTCTTCCAATTTCTAGTTCCCAGTCAACTATCCAAACACTTCACTATTATAGAGGGTCTTTGAACCTTCTTCCACTTCTTGAAGGAGCCTATCATCTTTTCTTCTGTCCTTTTCCCATTTGGATACTAACTTCTTTGCATATTTCATTTTTTTTTAAAGTGAATTAGGGCAGACTCTTTTACATGTTCATCAAAGGGATTCTAAACATCCTTAATCTTTTAAACAAAATCTTCCACCTTCAACGATTCAGGATTTAGCTTGAAGGGTTTGGGTGGATTTTCCTGGGAAGTGGACACTTCTAACAAAATAGGATTATGTTCTAAGTACCCTCTCAAGGATACCCATTATCTTGTTCAAATAAACTAATCTAGAAACCCTTTTGATATTAGAAAGTGGTCAATCCTCTTGGTTATTCTCCTTTCCCCTATTCTCTTATTTCTCCAAGTGGGAGTTAGTTTTTCTAGTTTGATGTCAAATAGACCTTCTTATTCTAGATTTATTATAAAATATCCATGTGAGTAGAAGGTTGCCAATTTTAAGAAGCCCGTAATGTAATGCTCATTTCTCTCCCTACCACCACAAGGCCACTCTAAACACATTTCATATTGAAGAATTTGTCCCAATACTTCGCTTGATCATAATAGGGACCATACAAATTCATAACAAAGATTTATTTCCCCATATCCATCGAGAATAAGGATACCCACAGACCTATAGGAAATGATCAAGATTTTGATAGGGTATATGAAGACCTATACCATCCATTTATATTTCCACCATATCTCCCAATAGAATTAATGTAATTGAACTTTCGTTCGATCATAAATTTTGAGAGTTCATGAATTAGTTTTTCTCCCTTCATTATTATATCTTCAAGGTGAATAATAGAAGGTTTTTATGTCTCCATAAGCCTCATGATGGCCAATTTATTTGAGGGATTGGCAAGCCCTCAACAATTGAGAGTCATGGAGATAATTTAAGCCCCTCACTAGGGGTAAATTCTCTAAGATCCCCAATTAGAGATAATTGTTTCCCACATATAACTTGTAATGATGCTTCTCTATGTGCCATGGACGATAAACAGATTTCTCTCTCTTTGGGTTGGCTTCTAGATTTTTTCATCAACAAAATTTAACCGCCTTTCCACCTTCCTAGGGAATTCTAGGATTCCTTTACTTCATTGTTATAGGTTGTATTTTGAGGTTTCTATTTGTATAAAGTTGGCAAGAATTCCCTAGCCTCATATTCTAATTTAGGATTTTTAGGAGTCCCCACATGGGTTTCTTCTTCTATTAGGGACTTTTCAAATAAAATTAAAGGGATAAGGGATGAGGGAATAGGTTTTTTAATGCCTGATAGGATGGCTAGAAATTCACTCAAAGACTCTAGTCCTTTTGTTTCTTTCTCTAACCCCCAAGTTCCAAAAGCCAAATTTTCTAAAGATTTCCTTTTATAAAGGGGAGGTAATTATGGGGACTTCCCTGAGAGACGTATGCAATCCTTGTTGTCACTATTTTCATCTAGGCTATATTCCTTGTGGATACCCAAGGCTAAATGATGCTATGTTGGTTCCACTATATTTTCTAACAGTCCTTTCGAGTGACTCTTATTAGTTATAACTCCTTCCCTTTGAGTAATTTTAGGGGATTTTGGTAGTTCCAACCCTGATGCTTGAGGTTGCTTCCTATGAGCCCATGTTTTCCTATGTGAAGGGTAATTATAGTCAACTTCTATGTGTCCATAGATGTGACATTGACCATATCTAAAGGGTATACCTTCATAATCAAGAGATAATTGATAACGATATTTACCACTATGAATAACCAATTCCTCTGCCAAGAATTTGATATTCTCTATACCTACTAGTATTCCAGCCATACCAAGCTATCCATTATCTTGAAAAGATAAGTCATATTCATAATACAAACCAAGGGAATTTCCTATTTCTACAAATACATCCTTCAACAATAAAACAAGAGGTAGCCTAGGTATTCGAACCCAAACTAGAACTATGTCCACCTGATCCATTCTTGAATAAAAAATGACATGCGACTTCTTCATGGAATGATTTTGCGCTCCCCATTTCCACCTACTTTGCAAAATTTTATTTACTTCTCCAACCGAATTAAAAATCAAGACTGGCCATCCTTTTTCCAAGGTCATTATATGAAGTGCATAACCCACCTAAGGTTCAAAAGTCCACCTCGTTGAGTCCTTTAAACACTTTGAGGACATATTCTTTCTTAGAAAGTGACCAACTACTACCTTCTCTTCTAGTTCCATTACATTATTTAAGCTAGTTTTGGAAGCCAAACTTATACTTACCGCCTCAGGCATTTTGTTAATGCATTTCCTCTTTCTTGTTTTTCGTTCTCCTTCTAGTGAGAGTTTTCCTAGGCTCCTTTCTTCCACTGCCATTGATCCACTCATTGGGATAATGTATACGTGTTTTCCAATAAACCATTTCTCATGTTGATAGTTTGCATTCCAAATCGAGTTCAGAGATGTAGTTCCAAATCCCCACTTAGAAACATCGAGGGAATAAACATTTTGTCACCCTCATTCACTCACTCAATCATTCCATCACTTTCTATACTAGATACAGTATATTGAAGATCTATTAGATATAAATACTTATATGCCATTGGTGGGATAATAAATGCATCATTAAGGCCCTTTAGAAGCTCTCCACCTATATTATTCAACCTCACCTCTATCCACAATCCACCTCAAGTACCATCTATTACTAAGCCCCATGCCAAATATCCTAAAATTTCTAACATGTCCTCCTACAATGGGAGCGATGCCTCTAATCACCTCTCCACTAACCCTGATAGAATGCCATGTAGATTGAATTGAGGTGATTCCCAAATCGGCTGACCCTTAGTAACATCAGCTAAATAATCAACTCATTTATCCTCCATCTTCACAATCCACACCTTAAAAAATAATCTACTATCATTGTCAAATATATTCAGAGCTATGCTAACCGAATGTGTGTAGAAACAATAGAAGTTGGTTCAATCTTCATCCCCCCCAATTTATCCATATCCAAGTATATCTTTTCTTTCATTTTGTATCATGTGAAGAAAAATATTGTGTTAAAGTATGTTGCAATATAGTAGAAGTCAGGCGTTTCCCTAAACAAGGAAAAAATTCCCTTTGCGGTTCAGGTCAAACCCCTATATGTTCATTATTGTTCTTAAATAAGACTTGGTACGAATGAAAGAGAAAATACTAATATGTCATTGTGAGAAGCCAAAGGGTTTCAAATTCGTTAAAATAATCCAATATATCACTCTCAAGAATAGATGTTACTAAAAACATTTAATTAATATTAACTATAGGATAAATGTGGAGGACGTAACATATTGAGGATTTAGTCCATAGGATGATTATGTAGGAGGCAATGAACAACATATATGGAACGTAGGATGATTTTCACCACAACATACAATGGATACAAAAGAATAGGATGCTCGCTAATGCAGGTTGTTTGTCATCACTGCAGGATGATGATGGAGGAGGAATCATACAATAGATATGGACCATATGAAGCTCATCACCACAACAAACAATGGATATAGATCAAAGGATGCTAGGAACCATAGGATGCTTGCCATCACCCCTGAAATGATTGAGCATGTCTAATAGCATATGAACTAAATGTATAATATATTTTGATAAGCATATTGCATGTAAGAAATCTAATTTGTAACACTTCTGGATATGTGGAACAATGGACGTGGGTACTTTTCCTTCACAAATTTTAATGGTTTCTATTTCATTAAATAGATTTTCTATTTTTCATTTCTATATGGGGTGATTCTTAACATAACATTTAATATTTATGATCATGTAACTAGACTATGGTCTCAATCATAACCTTCTAGTAATTTTAGGTTGTAGTTGGATCTAAATAAACTAACAAATATATTACAATGTTGAATTTTTTCACCAATTGATATATAACATTGGCATGTTAGACATTTATGTGAAAGTTCCTACCAATGTATTGAATGTTTTGAAAATACACCTAGTGTAATACCTCTAGTTAAAAACATGTGTGCTCGACCGACTTGAAGTTGTGATGACCTGTGGAAGTTGGGGTTACTAAATGAATGAAGTGGTATTACTGTGTCGAACACAACGAAGTTGATGATGGTGTCTTTATATTGGGTGATTTGGGACAGCTTGGGCATGTGACAGGCCAAGGGAGACTCAACCTATATGCCTTGTGACACAAGCCATATGACAGATGACATGAAGGGTTGTGGGAAAGACTTGTGCACTCCACCAAATGAACAATTGAACTAAGTAATGAAGGGATCACTTAAGTTAGTTGGTTTGAATCACCTAAGGGACATGCACACCCAGGAAGATGATTTGTTTAGATGGATGGGGCCATTGTTCAGGTGTTCAGTGGGTCATCCCAACAAAAAAAGGGGGTGCTCAGTGGGATGGTTGGGAAAAAAACCCAAGCGCGCCCACATGAGAAGTCGACCCAACTTTATGAAGGGGAACAACTTGGTGAACCAATAAGTTGACTTACCCATGGGCATAGAGATGTGATGGTTGGCATGGACCGATGCCTATAAAGGCATATGGGTGAGACCACAAGAAGGAAGAAAACAAAGAAGAACAAGTCATGAAGTGACAAGAAGTTTGACGACCGAGAGGGGAGTTGAGTGACTGAGGAAAGAGGCTACATGAACTACATGCATGAAGCACGAGGGAGAAGTGAAAAGTGATTCATCAAGTGTTTTGGATGTGGCATGAATAGGTTCTCGAGGTGGACGCGATGAAGGACTATCATATGTGTTTCACACGAGTGGAATTTTGTATATGACTAAGTGAAAGTTACTTGTAAATCTTCTTTGGTGTGGCACGAGCTAAAGGCTTGACATACTATTGTCTATTGTATTATTTTTGGTTGTTAGGCCAGTTGGGATGTCCATTCATATCTTGTGTCTCTCTACTACTATGGTTGCATGTTCTTGGTGTCTTTTTGGCTAAGTTTAAGAAGTATGTAATTGGGTAAGTAAAGAACATAAGTATTTGAATAAGTGACTCGAGACAAAGTATGGGTGTATCTTGTAGTGAGGCATAGTCCAGATGGATTAAGTTTTGGTTTTGTTAACCCACTTAAACGAAACATCACCATTCTACATGACCCTCAGGTTTCAGGTGAAACCTTGGGAGGACTGTAGGGGCATGAAAGATGGTATGAGATCATGTAACATATCACACATTAGAGAAGACTATGTAGAGTTGATTTGGTGGATGGTTTGGTGAGCTCTTCACTATTGTGATCATCATGACACATGGTATCAGAGAGGAAATTAAAGATAGACAGATTCATCACAGGTCTTGAGCTTGTAGTGGGGTACACCTTGGAGAAGGTATGATCATGAGTAGTGAAGACAAAAGACTAGGGAGACATAGTTGAAGGATTCAGACAAGGTCATCACAAGTGTGGAAAATTTAAGGAAAACACATTGGTGACAATCAAGTTGCGAGGAAGATTCTATTGGCCAAGGAAGTTGTTGAATTGTCTTAGGAAGAAGTCAAGTTATGTCCGAAAAGAGTGAAATATACATGATGGAGGTGATGCCCAATGACTGAGTGAAGCAGGACCTTGATGAAGAATGGTGCGTGAGCATGGAAGAAGATAATAGAATCTTAGATATGATCAGGCCAATCACTATATGGTGGGATTCATGGGATGAAAGACTAAAGACTCTCTTGGCGGATGATGAATATTGCAAAGTCTTAGATTTATACTTTCCCAAGGAGAGGGAATATATGTCCATCATCACTAACATCATGGAACAATTGAATTCTTTTGAAGACATTAACTCTATCACATGCGAAGTGTGTTCGGGACACCATTTCAAAAAGTATTGTCTGAAGGTGAAGAAAAGAACTGTGTGATGGAAATAATGCAATGAATATATCATGAGCAGAACCAAATATTTGAACTCAATAAGGGTGGGTTCACTCATGAAGGAGGATTCCCAAGACAGAGGTGAAGTCAAGGAATAGAGACAAGTGGAACTAGTTGATCGTAGAGGCAAGCCATTTTGTTGTTTCTTGTGCAACATTAACCATTTCAAAACAAATTTGCCATTGAAGGAACAATTGGAATGGAAAAATTTGTAGGTTGCAGAGAAGGAGCTCGCATCCTTGGAAGAAGTAAGCCAATTGTAGCCAAAACCATCAAAGGCAATGGTGGAAGAGTTAGAGGAGTTGACAGTGCATCTAGATGAGTTCAAGGTAAGGGACCGTGGACAATGTTCGCAAGATGGAAGAGCTAGAATTTTTTTTGTGGACTTGACAGTGCGTGGGGTGAAGGTGGAAGCCTTGGTTGACACCAGAGCGACCCAACATTTCATAAGTGAATGAACTGCTACATCTCTCCATTGTAAACCTAAAAGAATTATGGCCACATTCAAGGTGGTCAACTTAGTGGTGAATTCGGTGACATGAGTGGTTTTTTCTACACCATTGAGAGTCAGGAGTTGGTTTGGCACTTGGGATTTGATGGTGGCTCCATTAGATGATCATGCGATGATCTTGGTGTAGTATTTTCTCAAGTATGCTAAGGAAGTTCCTGTGCCACGTGAGATTTTCTTGGTGCTTTTGGACGAAGCCAAAACATCGAGTGTGCCCATGATGACGAAGAAAAGGATTGAACAAAAGACAAGAAGTGTTTCAATTAGGTTAATTGAGGGATCCTACGAAAGTGAAAACAAACCTTGTGATGTGGTGCAACAATAAGAGGTGATTCTAGCCATGGTTTCTTTGAGTGTCATGAATCAAGAAGAATGAAGTAAGTGAAGGTTGACAACATTGGAGATATATACAAAGTCTATCTTGGAGAAGGTAGACCAATTATGGATCCTGAACAATCAAAATAAAGTTCACAAGGATGATTTGAAGTCTACCATCGCAACAATTGTGGAAGTCATCACACATGAGACACAACCCGAGTCACCATGTTTCTAGCATATTTGTGATGAAGTTGAGGAGGATTCATTAGATGACTCACTTCCACCAAAATATCTAAGTGTTGAGATGAAGGAGGGAATGAAGGCACTTAGTCAGTTAGACTTGGAAGATGTGGAAGAGGTGGGTAGAGAAGACCGAGACCCTACAACCATCATAAACTTTTGAGGACGAGTGATGGGGATCTATGAATTTGATCTTGATGTAGAACGACTTGAGAATTTGAGATGCTCATTGAAGGAAGTCATATTGGTCCTTAGATACTTACGCATAGAGCATAGATCATGCACATCGTTCACCTAGAGCCTTGGTGGTGGCCTCTGGGAGTACCTTATCTATTGAGCAATTTAGGAGGAGGCGTGGTTCCTAGGAAGTGGATAGTGCAACCTTGGGTGCCTAGGAGAAATGTGTTGCAGCAGAAGTTGAAGGACAAATACTTAGTGAGTTGGAGAAAAGTTGTGATCTTTATTCGACATGACAAAGACAACAATTGTTGGGTTGCAGAGGAAAAATATCAACACATTGGAGTGTAGACAGTAGTTGGACATCTTGGCAATATATGTGGAGATGGTTTGAATACTTAGTATATTTGGGGAAAAGGACCTTGAGCTTGGGTATTGGACATGGAGATGTAGTTGTGAATGGAAATACTACTTTTGACATGAGGAAGTGAATATTGAGTGCTACACGCAACTGTTGGACTGTTCACCCAACTAGTGCAGACTTGGGGGTCAAATTGTGTGGAGACATGGAAGAATGGTCGAAGTAAGGATTTCACAGACAAGTCAACATGGTTCAATACATTGGGAGTTTTTCAATTGGTGCATGGGTCGATGCAACAAAGTTGGGTAGAGGATATTTGTTCTACAGGAGAAGCGGTCAGATTGATTTTGGGTAGAGATTGAGCATGAGATAGACAAAGTGGTATGACGAAGGGAAAGTTGGGGTTTCCATCGCAATGAAACTTGGGGTTTCAACTGAACAAAAAATTGGGGTTTGCACAAACTTAGTCACGGATGGAGACATGAGTTTGGGAAGACTCGAAGATCATAGATTTTGGAGGTGTTGTTGGGGTTTGAAACGAACTTAGGTGGGGGAGGATGTAATAACCCTAGCCAAATACGTGCCTGCCCGACCAATTTGACGTTGTGGTGACCTGCAAAATTTGGGGTTGTTTAACATAGGAAGTGGTATGAGCATGTCGGACATAACGAAGTTGGAAATGTTTTTTTTTTTATCGGGCGATATGGAACACCTTGGGCGTGCGACGTGCCAAGGGAGACACAAACAATATTCCTTGTGACATAAGTCATATGATGAACAATTTGATGAAGGGTTGAGGGCAAGATCACTTGGGAACCCCACCAAAAGGACAAGTCGACTAAGGCATGGAGGGTACACTTAGGTGAGTCAGTTCGACTCACCTAAGGATGCACAAACCTAGGATGATGAGTTGGATATACATATGGGGGAATTGGTCAAGATTTCAGTGGGTCAACCCAACGACAAAACAAGGGACTCGGTGGGCAGTTTGGCTAAGCCACTCGAGCGTGCCCACATGAGAAGTGGACCTAATTTTGAGAAGGGGCATGACTTGGTGAATCGGCAGGATGACTCATCCATGAGCATAGAGATGCAACAATTGGCATAGATAAATGTCTATAAAGGTAGAAGGGTGAGACCACAAGAAGGAAGAAAACGGAGGAGAAGAAGTCATAAAGTGACAAGAAGTTCGGGGACCGAGAGGGGATTCAAGTGACTGAGGCAAGAGAAAATATGAACTGCAGGCATGAAACATGAGGGAAAAGTGAAAAGTAATTCATCAAGTGTTTCAGCTATGGCACAAATAGGTTCACAAGGTGGACCCGATGAAGGAATGTCCTATGTGTTTCACACATGTGTATTTTTGTATATGACTAAGAGAGAGAT
>JASDQU010221659.1:3790-17799 GCA_032191745.1 Picea mariana
CAGCTTAGATTTCCATCGATAGTAGGGTTGATATAATCTTTCTGTCTAGCTATTAGCTTATATATGTTTTCCAACTCATATGTGTGGTCTTCTTCTCTGATGAGCTTTGTATATCGCGGACCCTCATCTGGGTCTAAGGGTGCAATGACCCTAAGGCCAACTCTTTCAAAAGTCATGCGTCTTTTCTTTAAATCAAAAATAGTATAATTATCGAAGGCCCAAGCAATTCCTAGCAATGCAGAGTAAGGACAGATATCATCAACAATTTCAATTACCTCAAAATCTGAAAAGGTCTTAACTCCGTCGATGTCCACAGGGACATGCTCCAATCATCCAAATGGGTTGATAGCTTGTTGATTAGCCATTCTAATCCTAATAGGGGAATAGATCAACTTTGGTTTCCCCATTAGTGCCCAAGTTTGCTTCGTCATGACATTGACCTCCGACCCTAAGTCGAGGACCACATATTCTATATTATATTTTCCTATTTGAGCATTCAAGTGTAATTCTTTATTTGTTCTTCACTTCTTTCCAATTTGGTGTAATTCCCTATTCAGTAAGGGGTCTATCATTCCTATCTCATACTGCTTGATTAAATATTGTAATTCTTGTACATCGCTTTTATCTTGAATCAACTTAACACAAGTGCACAAAAATTCCATGAGTTTTCATACCTCTTTCCCATCTGTTGGTGATGTAGACAGATGAAATGCTTGAGGCATGCCATATTCTTTTATTTCTAGTTGTTTCTTTGATGAAGACCCTTGATCTCCTTTGAACTCTTTTATTGCCTCCTCAAATATCTGTCTTTCTTTCTTAACATCGAATGTTGGGGTCTTTTCTATAGCTTTCCTGACTCCGTGGTCATCTTCAGTCTTTCCTTGGGCTGCTCTGTCTTCTCCTGTAGCAGCGCCTCTTCGAGTGATAACAATGAATCTAGGGTCTGCTCCACGAGGCTCAACATATATTAGTTTCACTTGCGAGTTTTTTTGAGGTCCTCATCTTTCCTGAAGCTTAGCTAGCAGCAAGGGGTGGTCCTCAATAACATGCTCGAAGGAATTGCAATAACTGCAGGTTGTGCAAGGATTCTGACAATCCCTTGCCAAGTGTCCTAGCTGTGCGTAGTTGTAACAGATTATTTTTCCTCAGCCTCGACCCATACCTCCTCCTCCTCCTCCTCCTCTATATCCATCGTGAGGATGGAAGTTTCCTCTCTCTGGAGAGTTGTACTGCGGAGTGTTTCCTTCTTGCTGTACTTCACCTTGAATCTTGTATATGTCCCTCGACCTCTCATGCATGAGATCGTAAGCTCTACAATATCGATCATCGTACCCCATTGATTTACATAATGTGCAATACAATTTTTTGGGTGTCTGAACATACTTCTGCATGTAATAGCACTCACCTGGGTGATGCCTATTTCTACATACATCACACCAGGGTAGGTTAACTTGCTTCAATGGGCTCGACGCTCCTGAGGCCAAATACTCATGAAATAGGGGACAATGTTCCTTATCATGACCTTTGGATATGAATCTTACACACCAAATATCTTCTCTTTTGTCCTTCCCCTTGTCCTTCTTCATATCCTCGACCTGCAGAGACAAACTAGTCAGTTGGCTCAAGATCTGGCTCATACCTGGGCTAGATTCTCCCATAGGTGTTGATTCAAGCTTCATGGCGATATCCAAAGATTCTTCCTGTGATGCAATATTAGGATGCATCAAAGGGATTCTGATGTGTGGTAACAGTGCCGCAATGAACCATTCTTTGTTATGTTCATCGGGGATCTGAAAAGTTAATCGGCCTATTAGGGTCTTGAATCTTTGGTCTAACTCCCAAACAGGTTCTTCTACCTTTTGTTTGATCTCTTTTATCTCTGTAATACATTGTGACTCCGACTTAGGTTTCTTAAACTATGCAATCATTACATTCTTGATCTCGTTCAGTGGCTTAGGCTGTTCAAGTCCTTGGACAAGTTTCATGTACTAGCTCAGTGCACGGTCCCTTAGCGTAGTGCTGAACTGGGTTCTCTTGATGGCTTCATTGGTGATACTTTTAATATTCCACATGGCTTCACACAGGAACCAATGTTGATTGGGATCCTTATGTCCATCTCCCTTGAATATAGGGAGCCTCATCTCATCTTCCATAGAGCTTCCTAGGCTTCCTGTCTGAGTAGATGTTGAACTACTAGTAACAATACTCTAAAAACTCTGGTGGTTCAGAATATTCTGATTACTTCACATTTCAGAACTAATAGATGGATTGATATTACTTACTTCAGTGGTTTGCATGGTTCTTGATGTTTCTGGCTCGTTCTGGAGAAGTTCTTCGGCTTCCTTTTCCTCTGCTCTGGTTGGTTTTGAATGTTCTTTGTCTGTCAGATCTGCCTCTTCTCCACTATAGAAACCCTCTTCTCTGTAGTTTTTCTTAAGTAGGTTCTCAAGGTGAACCCCTCTGAATATTCTTCCACTACACGTATATCCAGATTCCATGTCACTGTCGTTGTCTAAATTTCTGAACATTTTCCTTTTCAGATCCAACCAATCTGCTGTATCTTTAAGACATTTTTTTCATGCAACAACATCCTGAGTCTTAGCTTCAGAAATTGTAAAAATTTCCCTTTAGGTCCTTTGAAGAAGTATCTCTCGACCTAGCTATATGATTCTTCCCTATCAATAGCAAATTCGGTGATACACCCTCGAATGGTACTATCGAACTAGTGATCTACAACCCTTGATACAATGTTATGGACTCTCTTGACCTTCTTAATCAACTCCAATGTCTAGGCCACAGGAGGTCTAGATGTGATCTCGAACTGGGTATCGGCTAACCTAGCCAACCACTCAAACAACTCCTAGTGGATTCCCCCAAAGAAGATCTCGTGAATGTTGGTAAAGATGTATCTTTGTAGCCAATCTTCAGTACTCAGTTTAGGGTTCTTGTTCTGGGCTTCAGCAAAGTCCCTCTCTTGATCCTCTATCCACTTTTGAATCTCTATCTTCGATGGGAACCACCTTGAAATTCCATTACACAGATCCCTGTCCCGACAACGGAGCCATTTGTTGGCACAGGGGTAGACTCAGGGTTCACTCCAAGAGTGCACCAACAAGCCCTAGCTACTAGCCCTTTCGGCAGCACCTGAGAAGTAGATGTAGTCTCACCCGAAGAAGCTAAGAGGGGGGTTGCAGGACAGAGATGTCTACAACCAGGGGAATATCAAGTGGAACTTGATACAACAACAAGGCCGCATTCATATATCTCTTATCAGCTAGATCTATTTTGTGTAGCTATAAATCTGATCTAACACAATAATTCAAATAAATGTATAACAATGAAAGAGATCCAAGCATCAATCACACATATGACACAAAATATATGTGGTTCACCCTCTCTCTAGGGATACGTCCATAGAACTGTGCTTATGATATATTAAGATAAGGTTTATGGTTTTGATATGTGCTCTTAGTCAACAGATCTTCTCTCTTCTTCTCTCTGTCTCCCTCCTTCCTACACACCCAACTGTAGGACCTGATCTTCGCACCCAACTGAAGATCTTACAATACCAAAAGGCTCTCACTCTCAACACTCCCTTCTCTCACAATACAATCAACCAACAACAATCAATATCAATGCCCAACTCTAGTATTGACAACTACAAACTTACTAACTCCACCCAGGTCCTCTTGACCTTTATTTATACATTACAATCCCTCACCGACAGCATTAGGTCAAAACCTAGGTGCCAAAACCCTAGATACCAAAACCCTAGGTCAACTTGACCCGCATTTTCAGGGCTTCGCCAACCTGTCTTTCCTTCCTTCTTGTGCGGTGCTCCAAAGCATCCAATGATGGATTTATTTGCTTGTTGAGTTGTCCTCGATCCATATTCCTTGATGATCTGTCATCCTCCATCTCCTCCTCCAATGGCTTGCTTCCCCGTACTTTGCTCCTACTTTTCATCTCTTTTGCTTACTTCGACCCAGTGACAGTCACTGTGTCTCTCACGCAGTTCATGTTTGACCTTTTCTTCCTCGATCTTCACTTCCTTTCATAACCAAGGGCCAACACTTATCTATTAAGATAAGATATGTCGACTACTCTCATTCGCAATAAGCATTACATCACACTCCATTACATGCTCAAAGGACTTCCTTCACCTCGATTATATATGAGAGAGTGAGAGGAGAATAATTCCCATGATGCATGCAGGATAAATTGGCCTAAGTTTGCAAAATTCAATAGACATGTAAAAAACTAGAACTTCCATGGAGGTCACCCATCTTAGTACTACTCTAGCCTAAGTGCTATTAACTGCAAAGTTCTGATGGGATCCTGTGCTTTAACATTGTAGGTGTGTACAGAACATCAGACAATCATTACATGATGGTTGTATTTAACAAATGGAGATGGAATTACATTACATTCCCCATCAAAAGGGTGGATATCATGGTTTATAAAAACCACAAGCTCAAAAACATTGATTCAGTGGAACATGTGGATGGCCACTAAGATCCACCTGGATCATTCCTCCCCCTTTAGGAATCAATGGTCCCCATTGCATAAATTTATTGGGAGATGGGGAAAATTTTGTTGAATCTGAACCTTGGTGAGCTGCTTGCCTTGTTGAAGTAGTTTTCATGCTTGTACTTGGAATTAACCTACTGAAGGATGTCATGAACCTATTGTTTGAGGTGCTATATCCATTCAAAAACTATGGTTCCATGATTTTCCTTGGTCTAAGTGTGGGAAGACTCTATCTGTGAAGTTGCATCAGGAAGAGCTATATCAATGGGGGCTAATGTAACATACCCAACCATAGACTGTTGGGTCATGCCACTCCATAAAAATAATAATTCCATCTATATATATATAACTTAAGCAGACAAACATATCCTTCAAATACACAGATTCATGTGGAAATAACAGTAAAAATATATATGCAACATACATAGGAAAAACCCATAAAAAATAAACACATGTATAAATACACAACATGTGAATTCATACACAATTGATACTTATATTTTATAGAATACCACCAACTACGTACAGACCTTCCAAGATCCTCCCAGCCTTAGAACACACTACTCAGAAATCTTAGCAGTGGGTCACCCCCGATATGGGACTAAACTCCACCCGAGTAAAGGGATTCCTAGCTAGGCTGAGACAATACAAACAACATGAAGTATTTCATCCCAGGAGCCAACTCAAAATACCAGTATATAGTCTCCCATTCCACACATTCTTGTCCCACCCCAGGAAGTGTGCCCCTTCTCTGCTCAATAGTCCTTCGGTTTCCCCACTTCCCTTCCAAAGCTTCAACAACAGGCTAGACATGAAGTCTCAGAGCACTATAGCTATAGTTGGGCTCCCTCAGGAAATCACTTTCCCCAGGAATTTTCTCATCTGGAGATATTTTCTCATGGGCCTGACAACCCACCTCTTTAATCCATGATCTTGATAACCTGCCTCTTCAATCCCGTGGGCCTAACAACTTGTTTCTTCAGTTCAGTGCTTAAGTCAACCAGTTACAGGTAATGGTGAAGACAACAACAATGTTCAGTTAAGGCACAACTTATGGCAACAACAACATCCAGGGCATGGAACAGATGTGTCTCATAACAAAAAGTTACATCACTGGCTCAGGTAGGTATAGGTGCATTGTGCATCCCAGGATGGATACAGTTTACTTATGATAACAAGAAAGGTACAAGTAGCTCCAAGAGTGCGTGCAGGTTCCAAAGGTAAAGTTGATGGTGTAAATGGATAAGTGTGTGAATGGCACAGTGAGTCTGAAATGGACTAATTTCTCCCACCTTTATTTACATGTGCCCTTGATGACACATGGCTCCCAAGGAGCTCGGTTATCTCCACTTGTAATTCATTCTCTTTTCCAAAAGAACTTAGGATAAAATAATTATCCTCACCATAGTCTTTAGGAATAATATTATAATATTCCTTGGGCAATAATCCCTCTAGCTTATCCCCTTTCCTAGGCTCTTATCCCTCATTTTCACTTCCTACTGGAGTTTAGTCCCCCATACTCTTCTATCCTAGTTGGTATACACATAGTGATGCATTATATTAATGATATGAGTGTTTACATATAAAACAATAGGCTCACTAGCCTTTACCATCTAGGATCTCTGGCTTAATCATCACATAAGCCTTTCGACTTATAATAACCTGGCTCACCATCCTATAAAACATATTTACAATTTCAAATAAGGCTTGGTCTAGTGGTATTACATTCCCATCCCCTTATTTATGCACTGTCCTCAGTGAAATATATATATATATATATATATATATATATATATATATATCACCATGATTTTCAAAAATTTTAAAAAAGATGCATGTATTCTGCCCGCATAGCATCTTCATGCTCCCAAGTTCCATCATCAGGACCGTACCAGGTCCATTGGACCTTTACTAACTCTATGGCTCGATTACAGAGCTGCTTAATCTTTTGGTCCAGTATGCACATCAGATGCACCTGAAAAGTGCCTTCTTGCACCACCTGAATCACATTCCAATCAATAAAATGACTAGCCTCAAGCATATACTTTTTGAACAAAGATACATGGAATACATTATGAATAGACATTAATGTAGGTAATGCAAGCATATATGCTACATGACCAATCCTCTCCAATATTTCAAACGACCCACAATAACGAGTTGCCAACTTTAAACAATTTCCAACTTCAGGGAACTTCTATTGGACCTCACTTTCAAGAATACATGGTCACCCACTTTAGATTCCCTATGATTTATGCCCTTATCAACATAGCTTTTCTATATGTCTTGAGTAGCCTTTAAATTCTGCTTTATTTTAGACATCTTCTCTTCCATTTCCTTGAGTAAATCTGGCCCAACCACTTCTCTATTTGTTGGGTTGTCTCAACTTACAAGTGTGTTGCACCTTTTGCCATAAAGTTCCTCAAATGATATCATATTTAGAGATGCTTGGTACCCATTGTTATAAGAAAACTCTACCAAGTGTAGGTAGTCTTCCCATTTTTATGGTTTATCCATCACATACATCCTCAACATATTCTCAATCACTTGATTCACCCTTTCTATTTTCCCATCAGATTCTGGATGATAAGATGTGCTAAAATTCAAATTTGTTCCAAATCCTTTAAATAATCCTTTCTAGAAATTTGATGTAAACTTTGGATCTCTGTCAAACACAATTTTCTTGGGTATACCATGCAATCGATCAATTTCCCTCATATAAATATCAACAATGTTAGTTGCCTTGTGAGTGAGCTTCATTGGAATGAAATGAACAACTTTGGTAAGCTTGTCCACCACTACCATGATAGAATCACACTTCTTTCTTGTTCTGGGAAGTTTGGTGATGAAGTCCATTGTTACCACTTCCCATTTCCACTCAAGAATGGGTAATGGCTGCAACAACCTAGCTGGGTGTCTATGCTCAACCTTGACCTTTTGACACTCCAAACATTTGGCAATGTACTCAACAACTTCTTTCTTCATGTGTGGCCAATAATATTGGCTCTTGACAGCTGCAATAGTTTTCTAATACCCTAGGTGTCCAACATAAGGTACATTATGCATTTCTCTGAATATGAGATTTTTCAATTCCTGGGAATTTGGTACATAAATTTTGTTTCCGTACATGAGAATTTCATCATTTCCCAGCTTGTAGTCCTCAATTTTCTACTGCAAAATACCTTGTTTTAATTTTTCCATTAATTCCATGTATTGCAAATCTTATTTTGCAACCTCTAAGATTATGTCTTTCAAATCAAACTGGTACATGCTAATGGTTGTATCATTCAAATCATGCACTCTTATGCTGAGTGCATCAACCACCTTGTTCTCTTTCCCTTTGATATGTTTTATATCAAATTCATATTCACTGATAAATTCTGACCACCTGCTTTGCCTAGCATTTAGAGTTGGATGTCCGAATAAATATTTCAGACCATGATGGTCTATCCTAAACTCGAACCTTTTCCCCATAAGGTAGTGCCTCCACTTCTTCAAGGAATGCACTATGGTTGCCAACTCCAAATCATGAGTGGCATAATTACTTTCATGTTCCTTCAACTTCCTTGATTCATAACATACAACATACCCATTTTGACTAAGGAATCCACCAAGTCCTTCTTTACATGCATCTGTGCATACAATGAAGTCTTCATTTGGATTAGCAATCCTTAGTATTGGAGAACTCGTTAATAATTGCTTCAAGTGTTGGAAACTATTTTCACACTCCAATTTCCACTAAAACTTCACTCCCTTCTTTTACAAGGAAGTGATCCGGTGTGCAATCTTTGAGAATTCTGAAATAAATCTTCTGTAGTAGCCTGCAAGGCCCATGAAGGATCTGAATTCTGTCACATTCTTAGGTGTTTACCATCCTCTAATGGCCTCAATATTTTTAGGATCCACTGTTATCCCTTCCTTTGATATGATATGCCCCAAATAATGAATTTGGTTCGGATAAAATGAGCACTTTCTTAATTTGGCATACAATTAACGATCCCTTAATACTGGTAATACCATCTTCAAGTGTTGCTCACGCTCTTCTTCCAACTTGGAATATATAACAATGTCATCCAAAAATACAATGACAAACTTATCTAAGTATTCTCTAAAAATACCATTCATTAAACATATGAAGACAACTGGTTTATCTGATAAACCAAATGGAACCACTATGAACTCATAATGACCATACCTTGTTTTGAAAGAAGTCTTGTTGATGTCTTCATCTTTAAATATTACCCGATGATAACTTGACCTGAGATCAATCTTGGAGAATATTTTTTCATTCTTCATCTGATCAAAGAGGTCATCGATCCTTGGCAAAGGATATTTATTCTTTACAATTACTTTGTTCAACTGCCTAAAGTCAATGCAAAGTCTCAATGTTCCATCCTTATTCTTCACAAATAATACTGGAGCACCCCAAGGTGACACACTTGGGCATATATACCCCTTCTTCATAGGATCTTTGAGTTTCATTTGAAACTCCTTTAATTCTGATGTAATCATCCTATAAGGGGTCTTGGATACTGGAGAATCTCCAGGCATCAGGTTTATAGAGAAATCAATATCTCTTTTAGGGGGTAATCATGGTATTTCTTTAAATACATCCTCAAACTCCTTTAGGACTCCATAATCTTCAATATTTGACACCTTATCTTTAGGTGTTTATTTTGTATGAGCTACAAATATTTGACATCCTTTTTTGTAACATTTCTTCAGCTGCAATGCTGAGATTTATCTGATAGTTATGGCCCTGAAAATTCCCTATACTGTACTTAGGTTCCCTTCTTCATCCTATCAAGTAAATTATTTATTATAACAATCTAGGATAGCATGGTGTTGGTCCAACCAATCTGTACCAATTAGACAATCATAGGAACCTAAAGGAAAGATGTTCAAATCTCCCCTGGTGCTCAGTCCATTCATGTCCATTGAACATGACTTAACCATCTCATTAACTTTTCTTTTGGATCTGGTAGCCAACTGCACCAACCAATATTTTCCATGCTTTCTTCTTGGAAAATGAAATCTTTCCACCATCTTAGGATCTATATAACTATGACTAGCTCCCGAATCAATTAAAATTGCAATGGTTTGGTTGTTGATCATACCTTCCACTTCAATCATGTGCGACTGAAACTCAACTTGCTTGTTGTCCAAGGCTGCATATATCCTGGTACATTCCTTCCCATGTCCTCCACTGTTTCAACTTGATGTACATTGTGAACAAATCTCACTTTTTCATTTATGTGAGGACAATCTCTATACTTATGATCTCCCTTACAACCCCAATATTGAATAGGTGGTTTCCTTGGCCTTTGCCCCCCTGTCTCATTCGTTCTGGGCTCTCTAGAAGTTGGTTGTCACAGAGGACTATTTCTGAAGAATGGTGGCTTATTCCCCTTCTTCCTTTGTTCCATCTTGTACTTCTTCTTGTCTTCCCAAGATTTTTGGAAAGTTGGCTTTCGTTTATGTTGATCATATAGGCATTTAGCTTGCCTTGTGGTCTCCTCCAAAGTTTTGGGGTCATCATATTGTATCTTGTCACCGATGAATGATGGAAGCCCACTCAAATACCTATGAATCTTAACTGTTTCATCCTTGATGAAGGAAACATACTTTAACAGTTCTAAAAACCTTCTTTCATATTCATCGATGGTCATACTCCCTATCTTGAGTTCAAATAACTCCTTCATTTTCTTGTCATAATATCTCTTAGTTAAGTATTTCTTTTGAAAATACTTCTTGAATTCCTTCCAAGTAACATTTTTCTCTTTAATATGTTGCACTTGCACAAGTTGGTCCCACCACATGGACGCCTTTCCCTTGAGCTGATAGATAGAAACTCTTCCTTTTGCATGTGAAGAATAATTATGCAATTGAAAATAATTTCTCATGCCTAGTAGCCATGTCTGTGCATCTTTATCCTTCTTGTTCTCACCTTCAAATGTAGGAGGTTTAATTTTTTTCATTTCTCCTTGTAGCTCATCCACTACAGGCCTTTTCTTATGATTCATGACATGGGATGGACTTGAGATACTATGTGCTCTCCTTATGGAATGGCTTGGAGAGTGATGGTGATTTCTTCTAACACTTCTTGTTCTACCTTTCTCATCAGGGCACCTGTGAATTCCTTATTTGCTTGAGTCAAACTCCGTATCCATCTTATTTTCAATTCTGTCCAAGCTTTGCATTAACTTTATATTGAATTCCTCTTGTTGCTCCTTGGCTTTCATAAGACTTTCATTATCATCTTTATAACTTTGGACATCCTTTTTCAAAATTTTAATGGTATCTTCCATATTCATGTTTTCTTTCTTTCCTTCTCCATGTCCATTTGACTTTGTACCTTCATTACCCATATGGACATGCATCCCTCTGATCTCATATTCCTGGTTGTATGCCCCGTATGTATCTCCCATGATTCTGCACTCTGTGTTGATCCTGATATGATCTAGTTGTTGTTAATTATGAAAAAATGTGCAGCCACCAAAACTTTGTTAGGATGATTGCTTTAACAAATTAAGGAAATTATGCTCAATTCTGGTTCCATAATACATCATAATTATTTCTTCTGATTTTCCTGAAAAATTTACTTCCTAGGTCAATTTTTTGAGTGAGAATTTATATTCTACTTTACAATATCTTTCCAACGCCTTCTTCCATGCTCAATTTTGATTTTTGAGCAAAAAGTTATGAATATTTGAAAATTGTGCTTCCTAGGAGGTAATCCCTGTACAATTCTTCTTCTTCCTCAGAGCTGAATTAGCTCTTGGACCATTGTTGGATCCTCTCAGAATGTACACCAGCCCTCTTTATCCTTTTAGGTGTGGGTCTGTACAAATGAAAATCCCATGGACTCCTTCTCTAAGCCCCCCACCATTTTTTTCTTTAAAACAATTTTCAGGCACTAGCCCTTTGTCTTCAGCTCTCAATCTCATGTGACCACAGATATGACCAAGCCCTTAGATGAAAAGTGATTATCTAGAGTTTCGACACTTCATGGATCCATAGGTTTTCATAGCATCACTCTTTACTTCTCCTAAACATTGAACTGGCGAACTCCCAGAGAGACTCTCTGATACTTCACACTTCGGAGGTTCTTGCAACAACATACTCCCATTCCCCTGAAGGCCAAATTTCTGAAATTTTGAAGTCATATCAGCAATTACGCACCATGGGGGTGCTACATGAAAAAAATAAGGAGATGAAATGTGGACCAATCGATGGGTGACATGTGTCCTGTTCCAGTTGGTACCAAAGGTCTGTGAAAAACACTAAACAAGATGACGCGTGGAATGCATAGAGTGGCTCCACGTCACCCTAGGTGAGGTCAACATGCCACATCACTCCGATGCTCTGGGACTTCGGGACTCCAAGATTTGGAGGATTTCACATCAACACACTTCAAAACTCCCGAACTCCAAACTGGTGAACTCCCTAACCCTCCTTTCCAGATCTTTACTACTTTGGCACTCCTGAGCTTCAGGATTCAGAGAACTTCTCAACATAATACAACAAATCTCCCGAACACTAAACTTTCAAACTCTCGAAAAGGTCCACTTCATCCTAGGTGACATCATCATGCCATGTCACTATGGCACTTCGGGACTTCGTAACTTTGGGCTTTAGAATATTTCACACCAATATAATTTAAAACTCTCGAATGCTGAACTTTAGAACTCTTAAACAGTTGCTCCCCAAAAATTTGGGACTACGGTGCTCCAGGACTTCAGGACACCCGCACCAAAACAACTTTTCTCCCAGAATCCTCCCGAAGGATGAATATTTTATAATTTGCAAACACGTGTCCCACACAACAGATGGTCCAAATTTATTCCGATACTTCAAAGCTCCGAGCTTCGGGGAACTCTTCAAAAAAACACAAGAAGTTTCTTGAACACTTAATTAGTGAATAATCGCTAATCTGTGGACACGTTTCCCTAAAAAAGAATGGTCCAAATGTACTCTGGAGTTCGAGACTTTGAGATATTTTCTTCCTGGTAGCTTGAGGACTCGCTTCTCTTGGAGTGTCGAACCTTCAAACTAGCGTGAGATATATGGCTCATGCTCACTCATGTGAAAATATAATGGTTCGGATCTGATCTTCTCCACTATGCCTCACATCCTGATCTGTGCTTGATCCAATGACCCAGACCTGTCCTTGGCCAAATCCAATGCTCAAGTACTCCTCCTAGTGATCTATGATGTAGACTCACTCCGGGACTTCAGAGCTTCATGGATTTTTTCTCCTTTTTTTCAAAGACTTAAAAATTGTCGAAGCAACAAAGTCCAAAGGACTCGATGGGTTAATCGTCGTGCTCATTTTCCATATCGGATGACTGTGAAGGATTCAGACCTTTCCCAAAAATATCTCTCCCATTCACCTTCTCATAAGGAGATCCCTCTTCTTTTGGGGACTTAAGAAATCGTCTGCATACCCCTTGCACTTCAAATTTGACCCATTCCAGGTCAAAATTTTCCTGAACAGGTATTAAATTACAAAATATTCACCACTTAGATGACTTCTTCAAAATTTCTAAGAGTTTAACAACAAAAATTGTGGCTTTTGTCCCAATTTCATGCAATCTAATCAATTCGACCTGCTCGACCCATCCAAGCTCAGTGTTGGAAACTAGAGCTCTGATACCAAATTGTAACATACCCAACTATAGACTGTTGGGTCATGCCACTCCATAAAAACAATAATTTCATCTATATATATGTGTGTGTGTGTGTGTGTGTGTGTGTGTGTGTGTGTGTGTAACTTAAGAAATGATCCGGATTTAGGAGCGAAATGAACTAATTAGTAGATTGAATACAACAAACACATAGATATGAAGAACAACACAGATATATAGTGAACAATATCTTCTATTGAATAAATGAAATAGGCTGAAACTGTAAAACTACAGAACTGAAACACTTGCTCAAATGATGGTAGCTATCTTTGAGAAGAGATGTGGCTATTATGCGCATCCATTTTTCTCAAATGGATGNAGCTATCTTTGAGAAGAGATGTGGCTATTATGCGCATCCATTTGAGAAAAATGATTACAATGAGGCTCCAAAGGCCTTTTTTTTATATTACTCATGAATTCCAAAACCCTAGACATCTAAAAACCTAACTCTAGGAGATGAAACACCAAAAGTTATGTGGGCCCCTATGGGTAAGTTGGTACCTCAACTGCTCAGGTTCGTAACTTTTGCATACGACCTCCATTTTAGGTGCATGATAGCCCGTTGGAAAGGTATTTTAGAGAACTACACATTACTCCATCAAAATTTGACTTCGTCTATAGTTTGACTATGGTGAGCCAAAAAAATATTGTTTAGGGCTCCAAAATGGCCTTAGAAGTACAACAAGATGTGATGACATGAAAACATATAAAATAAGCTAGTTGGGTTAGGTGGGAGGCCACCAACATCCACCTAGAAGATGTGTAGCGCTTCAGACAACCCCATAAGTGTAG